>JABCKI010005769.1:0-50444 GCA_018282025.1 Sphagnurus paluster
CATATCGGTGAAGCAAAAAATTCACCGCACCATGTCACGCGTCACACCACCGGTGAATTGAATGAAATGGCCCAGTACACTGGCGCTATTACCGTTGTTTCGTGGCCTCGCTATGGAGTTTGAGGTTCTCGCGAAATGCCACACTACAAGGGCGAGAGTCTCCCGCATGAAACTCGCCCGTATGTGCCCGCATCTGTGACTTGGGTTCGTGAATTCTGACACGGCCACGCTTTGCTTTCAGATGGTACGACTATGCTCCCGACATTTATGCCCGTCGCGACTCAGGCTGCGATCAAAGGCTTGACACCGGAGCAGGTAGAGTCCCTTGGTGTCAGCCTGATCTTGAACAACACGTATCACTTGAACTTGCGCCCTGGTCTTGAAGTCCTCAGAGCGGCTGGAGGTGCTCACAAATTCCAAGGCTGGAATCGTAATCTTCTGACGGTAAGTAAGCAATCAATGACGCGCCGAGCAAGATCGAATTCAGTTCATAGGATAGCGGTGGGTTCCAAATGGTTTCTCTCAGCAAGTTCACCACTATCACGGAGGAGGGCGCGCTTTTTGAGAGTCCTTTTACTGGAGAGCCCACCATACTGACGGTACTTTCACTTTGTTCCGCCCCCTTCGTTGAATTAATGGTTGGCTCAAATTAGCCCGAGGAGAGTATAGCTATTCAACACACAATTGGCGCAGATATCATCATGCAGCTTGACGATGTAGGTAGGTTCAACCTTTTTCGCGCTTGCCATAATTCACAAATAGATGCACAAAGTTTCTAGCTTGACAGTTGGCCCGCGTGTCGAAGAGGCCATGGAGCGATCTGTTCGATGGCTTGATAGATGCATTTCACACCACCAAAGCTCGGGAAAGACGGACACGCAGAACCTCTTCGCTATAGTGCAAGGTGGACTTGATTCTGACCTCCGAGATCGCTGCTTGGATGAGATGATAAAACGCAAAGACGGCGTCGCCGGATTTGCGATTGGTGGTCTCAGCGGAGGCGAAGAAAAAGGTAAAAAATATTATTGTCATAAATCTATCGAAGTCAATATTAATATGCTTTCCATCCAGATATTTTCTGGCGGGTGTATGTGGCAATATCCCAGAATTGTAAAGATTGTTCATCATCATCACAGCATCCGACAGTGCACAGGCAAGCTGCCTGAAGACCGTATGTATTCTTCTACCCAAAATGTTTTGAATCTAAGGAGTTGTACAGGGCCTCGTTATTCTATGGGAATCGGTTTTGCCGAAGGTTGGTATTCTCCCATCTCATTGGAATCAACTTGACGCAAGAGCAGATCTCATGGTATGTGTCGCACTTGGGGTCGACATGGTATGTGTGTTTCATCTTGTAGATGTCACAGACTTCTCATCGTGGTCACGGGTGACAGGCTGACTGCGTGTTTCCGACACGAACGGCGCGATTTGGAGTCGCATTGACCCATCGTGGACCGCTAAACCTCCGTGAGCCAATCTATATCTCAACTGTTGGATAGATATCGACGACGCAAACACTGAAGGATTAAGCAAACATGCGAAAGACCTACGACCGATAGACGATACCTGTCCCTGTCCCACATGCACCGATGGTACCTCTCGCGCTATATTGCACCACACAGTCACACATGAGACGGCTGCCGCACATGGTAAGCACAGAAAATTTGGACATTCGGTGGTTCTAATTAAAAGTGCAGCCCTCACGTTGCACAACATAACATTCCAGGCGCAAGTTATGGGTCGTGCTAGGACTGCAATTATGAACGGGATTTTCCCAGATTATCTACGATCGTTCTTCGCTGAATATTTCGGTGATGATGGATACCCGGAGTGGTGTGTAAATGCACTCCGAACTGTGGGGGTAGATTTACTTGAGAACAACAACGCTAAAGTTATTCAAGGGGATGGCGCGAAATGGGAGTACGCAGCATCTATGGCACGTCAGTAATGACCTCTATATGACCCAACTACGAAAACAGTAGAGATACCGAGCTATGATCATCGACGTCCCTTCTTTTTACCGCCGCCACCATTGCAACTGGGCCGAGCGTTCTTCGCCCTTTTGTTCTCCATAACCTTCCTGCTCTTCCTGATCTGCTCGCTCGATTTGAGTTCTGACTTGACCCGGCCAAAGGTCTTCCCTCCGTAACGCCCTCCAGCCTTGCTAGGCTT
This sequence comes from Sphagnurus paluster, assembly GCA_018282025.1. Classification (NCBI taxonomy): domain Eukaryota; kingdom Fungi; phylum Basidiomycota; class Agaricomycetes; order Agaricales; family Lyophyllaceae; genus Sphagnurus; species Sphagnurus paluster. Next base: position 2,173 of record JABCKI010005769.1, read on the forward strand.
CCCTGGCCGTCCACCCAGTGGTTTGGCGTCACCGCTGACCTCTTCCTTCTTCTGCAGCTGCCGCATCTTGCGCTCATAACTCACATGGAGCTTGTCAAGGGGTTTCGCCGCCGCCACGGTATTATGTCTGAACTTTTGACCACCGTGACCGCCAGACCGTCGGCCAGCTCCCTCATTTTCGGCCTCGCCAACTTTTGGTAGAGATACTCTCATCTTTGCTTTCCATTCGTCGAAGCGCCCACTCCGATATGTTGCCGGTAGCTTCGTCCCACTCTCTGTCGTGACCAGCTTCACGTTGTCTGCCCCAGCTCCGTCACCTTGGATGAATCGCTTCTTCTTCTTGTCCCAATTCATTTGACGCTTCTGGCTACCAGCAACAACGTCATCTCCAGTGAGGTCGAAGGTCGCGTTCTGAGCTTGTTGTGCGAACGTAGCACCATCGGTTAGAGAGTATCTGTTTTTGTCGTCAGATATTGAATATCAAAATATTCATCTCTACTTGCCCTTTTTCTGTTGCAGCTCCTTTCTGGTAATGCGACATGTAGAACTCGGAATCACGGAAACCCTGTTTCTTGGATGAGGTATCGAAGACCGCCTGAAAGTGTACAGTGTGAGACCTATTGAAGAAGAAATGGAAAACATTATACCGCAATTTCATCCTCATCCGCCATTTCGACATCTTTCCCCAGTGAAAGAAGGTTTTCTGAATCTTCCTGGACTGCTGACGAGGTCGATGCCAGGGCGCGTTGGGCTGACCTACTCAAAGCCTTCCTTCGCTCTTTCATAAGAGCGGCGTTCGTCGCATTACCCTTCGTACCGATTTCGAATACGGTTTCGGAAGGCTTGAATGAGTTCACAGAGCGCAGAAGAGCTTTCCTGGCTTCCTCTTGCGATCTCCTCCTCTGCTCGTCAGCCCCACGCAGAAGTACCGGATGTATACCCGAATCCGAACCTGCGAGCAACCACTGGGGATCCTTGATCATCTCCTTCGCTCGTTTGTAGCTCGGGGGACTAGCTTTTCCTTTACTTCGCTCATACAGTGCATGGCCCCTCTTCATGACATCACGGAGGGTCGGAAGAGAGTGGTTTGCGTCCTCGAGTGCTCGAATGTACTCGATATCTTCGTCGATCTTGCTGCGCTCGAATGTTCCAAGGACGAGAGAATCGATATATGGGCCATCGCCCTCTTCAGTGACATCGTTTCTCAGTGGGCGACCAAGGAAAAGCTGCAAATCCAGAAGGTACGGTAATTCTGCATTGGTAATAAACGACCATGCCCAACCCTGTCGACCTGCGCGAGCCGTTCTTCCAACTCGATGGACGAAGACCCTGGCACCTTGCGGGAAGTCGAAGTTGACCACATTTTCCAGGACTGGGATATCGATACCACGCGCCGCTACGTCCGTAACAACAAGAATATTGGTGATTCCGCGACGGAATTGGTCCATCTGATATGTACGCGCGGACTGGTCCAGAGAACCATAGATATGTGATACAGCATAACCCGCGGTGGTCAAGAAGTTCGTCACGAACTCGACATGATGTTTTGTGGCGACAAAGATAAGAGTCTGATGAGGTGCAGTGAATTGTTCTGAGTGCTTCGACTTCCCCTTGCGTTTCTTCTCCGATGCCTGTTGGTCCGCGATGTGAGTATCACCGAAGGGAACCTTGATAACGTCACGAAGTAGAGAGAGCAGGCAGGCCTCCTTCTCCGCTTGCTTAACTGAGAAGAAGGCCATTTTAAGGTCAGTGCTGATTTTACTCTCAGCATCCAATCTCACAAGCTTAGGCTCCTGCAGTCCAGCTTTTGCGAAGTCCACCAGGGACTTGGGTAGAGTTGCAGAGAACAAAAGAGTCTGGCGCGTGGGTGGCAGTCGGTGGATAATCTCGGTGAGAGCTGTTTCGAAACCCATCTCAAAAAGTCGATCGGCTTCGTCAAACACTACGTATTGAACGGATTTGAGGTCCAAATTCATCTCCACAATAAGATGAAGGAGACGACCTGGCGTGGCTATGATGCTAAATTTCAAATGAGTCAGAAATGGCAGAGCGTAGAATGCATAAGTAAACTCACATGTCCGGATTGTTTGTGATCATTTCAAACTGTTCGTCCAGGCCTTCCCCACCAACAATCAAGCCCCACCTTAGGTTTTGGCCCTTTTTCGACTCATCACCATCTTTATCTCCAGCATGTTCTCCACTTCCAGAATGCCATCCCCTGGCCAATTCCTTTCCGACCTTCAGAATCTGAAGCGCAAGCTCACGCGTCGGAATAAGAATCAAGGCTCTAGCACCAAATGTGGTTGCATGTCTACCCCCGAGGCGCTGAACAAGAGGAATCATATATGCTAGAGATTTTCCTGATCCTGTACGCGCCATACCGACAAGATCTTGTGGAGGGTTTGCAAGAAGAGAAGGTATAGAGAGACGTTGAATTGGCGTTGGTATCCGATAGCCCTGTAGAGTCAAAGATCGCAACAGTGATGGGTGTAGACCTATAGTGCCAGTGGTGAGTGCGATACACATCTAAAATACGAAATACAGACCCATGCTCTGGAAGCTGCCTCCACCCAGTTCTCCCTTCGTGATCTTCCCTTTCCCTTTCGCCTTTTTGACCACCTCGGTGCCACCCTTTATATCTCTTTTCGCCATAGTTTCTTGCAAGAAAATCTTGAATGCATCGTCACGCAATTCATCAACTTTTCCAGTTTTAGATTTTTTGCCAGAGAGTGCACGGGAGATATCGATTTCATCATCTGAAGAATTGTTGTTATAAGACGCCGACACTTCAGAGTAATGATCGTCTTCGTAGTCGTCAGAACGCTTGCGTTTTGGGCCAGCCATGGTAAAGGCAGTCTTGCAAATGTTATAAGTAGACTCTGGCAAAATCTACCGTCATTGATTCCAAGCACGACCAAACGATCAACCGGTAAACCTGCGGCCCGAGTCTCGATAAAGTGTCAGCCTCAACTCAGATAGTATAACTTTGACCTCTTGCAAATATTCTCCTCCCCCCCCCCCCCTACTTGAAGGTCAAATCAATTGGCTCTATTAAAGGTTCCGGAAGCGATGTCTCCGAAATTATTTCATCAAATTTTCTATGTTATCTGGACATTCTTGAGGAAACTTTATGATTCTATTGGCAATGACATTGACTCTGAACCGATCTTACTCCCGACTGCCTCTTCGATCTACACTCAAGGAATTACAATCAGAATATACTCTCCCCCGGAGGACCTATTCCCTGCGGACCACGTCCCCGGCACGGCAGATACTCTCAGCACTTGGTTTCAGGACAAGGAAGACTTTCTGCGAAGCCCTAGCCTTTTTCGTCCGAAGGTTAGTCAAGACACAGTAAAAGTGGGCAAGGATACAACTTCGACACTCAATACTCCAAGCAAACCATGTTATCCTAATAATCTCCTTCCAAGCGCCTTTGCCTCTTCTCCACTCCCGGTTTTTCAAGATGTCCCCTCTGAAACCCCTCATGACATACCCTATCGCAATCTTTCCTCAAAATCCGAATCCACCTGTGCAGTGTTGTCTCCACTGGGATTTTCTCGTTTCAACGCTCCTGGCAACAGCGACGATACCATGAGATATTCCGCAACTTCTATTGAAGCACCAGGCGAGATCTTCCATTCTGCGGTTGAGCCTATCCGATATCCGGTCAGCAACTTCGGAGGGCTTTTCTGGGATCCCCCAAGTTCTTATTTCGCGAATAATGCTGCTCGCATGGTTCCGATGCCTCTTTACACCCAAACTCCTCCGAGGCTGACGCCTACTACTCCTATCGCTCCCAAGCATCGCGCGAGCCTACTCCCTTACCCCGATCTATTCGACTTTTCTATGTATCATTCCCGTGTTTCAAAGGGAAGCACAGTCGATCTCTCGTTTGAGGGTCTACTACCTGATTTCACCTCTGCTTTCGACAAACCCCATCACGCAAAGATACCTGGCGATACAGTGCAGTCGCGTTACTACGAGCGCAACCCTGAACCTGAGCTCTTCAGTCGTGTAAACTCAAGAACATCTTTCAGTAGCTGCGAATTCGAAATTCAGGATCACGATCTTCCAATGCATCCAAAGTCTTTGAGTTTATCCCTATCTACCGAGGATCTAGCTAAAACTTGGGGCCGACCAACCTACTCTTCAGATATCCTGGATCATCGGAGTTTCCTTTCATCGGACGACATCAGCATACGTTTGCGAATAGCATGCGGTGACCTTTCCCAGTGCGTCTGGACGGAAGAAGAATTTTTGCAGATCATTTCTTAATCACGCATACGACAAGCTTGCCCACCGCTTCCGTCATTCATTATATTACATGATATAAAGATCAGGTTTTCTATGCAGTATAACTACCAGTTTACACCTTTCAGTAGCTATGATGACCTTTCTGACGCGGCGACGTCTCTATAAATAAATATATATAGACGACCTTGATGATGATCAAATGGTGGTCAACTTGTATTCAAGCCAGTATATGTGGTGGGTCTAGCTCAGGCTCTGCTTGGGCGGGGAAATATTTCATGGACTATTTCTTTAATCCAACGAGCCGCCCAAATGAACTTCAAATAAGATTCCAAATGACACTCGAATAGCAACTTTGAGAGAGACCCTAATATAGCCTTATATAAAATCCAGCTTCAAGCTTGACATTACCAACCTCCTGTCAGCGATTGAAATTATCTAATCACATAGGTATCTAGGTTAGACTCAAGTTAGAGTATATCCCGTGCATTCATCAAACATTCAAAGTTAACTTCGCCTTGCCAACCCGCGTGTATGTCCTGAAGAAGTCGACCGTATACCTGTTGTGGAAGGCATAGGAAGTTTGGAAGTATTACTGGAGCTTGTTGTGGTCGTGCTGTTCGTGCGCCCTCGTGTAGAAACAGGTACTGATGGGGCTATATAGGAACATGATTCGGTCAGTTGAAAATACACTGAAGATGTTCATATTACCTGTTCGTGTCGTTCCACGCACACCATGCATGGAGGCTCTTGTTCCACGTACACCTCTAACACCACCTCGAGCAGCCGATCTTTCTTTCCGCTCCCGCTCAACGCGCTCGCTCTCTTCCTTCTCAGTCCGCTCCTGTTCCTCGCGCTGTCGTTTTTCTTCTTCCCGTCGCGCAACAAGGGCCCTTTCCTCCACCTCTCTTCGGGCCTTGTCTCTCGCTTCTAAACTTTCGCGTCTGAGAATTTCCTCATCCTGTTTTGGGTATTTTTCGTCTTAGTAACCTTTTGCAGGCGAAGAAACCACGAAACACACCGCTTCAGCCCCCTGCCATTGCTCATCGAATAGAAGACGCGTAAATTCCTCTGATTTGGAGAGAATGGCGATATACTTGTTCAGCAGAGCATCGGTTTGTTCCAGCTGCAATGCAATGCGCTGCAGAAATAAAATGTGTCGTGGCTCAGATCGACCAAAATGGGTACAACATACCTGATTGGCGGATCCTGTGTCCTGTAAGGCTTCATTGAATGTTGCGAAGGATGCGTTTAGTTTTCTCAAAATAAAGATGTCACTTTGAAGTTTCTCCTCGCGTAGTTTCGTTCTATGTCGTCTCTGCTGTTCCGCCTGCTCTCCGTGATCGTGCTCTTCGTGCACCTCCTGATCGCTATCGTCTTCATAATCCTCCACAGCTTCCAGCGTCGAGGACTCGCGCGCTGCGAGATGATCGAATGGCTTTTGTGATAAATGCGTCCTTTCCGCCGAAGATAACTCGGAAATGGATAAATCATCTCCACCCAAGCCAGTGTGTGATGACGATGACTGCAGAACAAGAGATTCAGACAACAAGCGAGATCCACTAGCTGAGAAGGATATATCTGAGGAATCGAAAGAGTTGTACATCGTCGGTTATTAGGATGGAAGTCACGTCGCGTCGCGTCGGAGCCTTAAATTTGAAATTCATATCTCAACCGTGCGCGCCGCGGGCGCAGACTTGATGGAAGCTTTGAAGCTTTAAATTCGACTTTCAATAACCAGGTAAGCAAATCCAAATTTTAATAAAACTACACAAGGTTTCAGTAACCTTGATATAGCTGGAGTAAATGCCAAAATTCACTGAGGGTTACCGATGCCCCTTCAGCGCCTGCTACTTGAACTTTGAAGTGAAGAGCCTATTTTGGCTGATCAGCGCAGCACTATTTGAGTAAGTGTATCCCTCTGGCCTCACGCCCTGGGCGTTTATCTTCCGCAGTACATAAAATCGTGGGTAAGACCACCTAATGACCACAACTTTTCATCTCGCTTTTTTACATTTTTACAATGGCCCATCCCCTCGTCTGGCCAGGCAAATATTTCTTCTACCCCATTGGTAATACTTCAGCGGTCTGTTTGACACGCGATCTTCCTCCCGAGCAATCCGCCAATATCCTTCTACTTGGATGTGGGGATCCGCGAAATGTACTATATACTATCCAATCTGAACCCAAACCAGGCGAGTCAGAACTTCGACATCTTTGTAGCTGGCCTCTTATCGATTTGGCAGTCAAACGGGTTCTCGATTTCACCTGCTGCGATTTTGAACCAGGTGTTCTGGGTATGTGGGATCCTTAAGTCCCTTTATTCACATAAAACTCATAACCCTCAGCTCGAAATGTCCTTCTCTTTACAATGGTCGCCGATGACCGACCCTATGCGACTATCTGGAAGATTTTTTACCACCTCTATCTTGATAACGATTCCCACTCTATCTTGGTAGAGCAATGCAAGAAACTCGTACAACTTTCGGATAGCCTCGAGAGCTGGAATAACTCTCCCTATGGTCCCTTCATCAAGATGTGCACAGCATACACTCTAGCGGAAATGAAGCGACATTGGTCTCTGTACGCCGAATTAAAACTGCTCTCCAGTGGACGCTTGAAAACGATTCGCAACGCGTTCAAATCGGTATTCAAATCGCCCGCCAATACTTTCGGAACAATTCTCAGCACAGCGCGATCAACAGGACCACTTTTGCAGCAGTCATCGATGGTCCTTACAGATCAGTGCAAGTCTTACTGGAAAACTGGCCTCACTTCATCAAATCCCAAGGACATTGCCGCCGCCACTCACATCAATCCCACCTTTGCATACTCTCTGGAGGGAGAAGGTTGTAACGTACACTACGGAACCGACCCCCTTTCCACGTTTCATCTCGCCCCTCTCTTCGGCAATGCCAAAGGAAAAACAAGTGTAAATGATGCTGTCAAGGCCGCCCAGAGTCAGTTCGCCAGTTGGTGCTCAGCATTCTACGATTCTCTTTCGGCTCCGACCGTTCCAACAGTCCGAATCCTATTGGGTGAGGCCACGGCCGTTTGTCGCTCTCTGGAGGCGTTTTCAACTACTTCAGTATTGAATTTGGGTATACCTGTTGCACAATGGAAGACCCAAACAATACAACTTAACAAGGATGATTATACACATGGAGGCGCACCGACGTCGTTCAATGTGATCGAAACCTCGAATTTGGATGATCATATAGGGCTCCTCAACGTCCTCGTCGCTACAGTTCCCCTGTTATCGGATTATACACAATCCCCAACGCTCTATGTGGAATCCTTACTTTTTGGAGGCAAGGATGCCACCAAGGAGTTCACTGAACATTTGCATGCCGATGTCACAATCATGGGCCTGCTTCTTGGCATCTCGCCCATCGACTTTCTTTCGGGATTCACATCACGCTCCAACGTACATGAACTGTTGATCCACCTTGCGACCAAGGGTGAGGGCACACAGTTTCATCAAGTGACCACATGGAAATTGGCCGCTTCCGGAGATAGTCTTGTTGGTCGAGCAAACCAAAGACCTCTCCCGCCTTCATTTGATCCACGTCAACTAGGAACACTACTCTATGATATATACCATGACCTCTTTGAGCATGAAGATGCCCAAAATTTCCTCAGGCTCAATCAAGAGAACATTATGAACGGGATCAGACGTTCCAACATCATCCACTACATTCGCGAAAGCTTTGTACTCTTTCTTAAGCTAGTCAAGAAGCGAATTCGCGTTACGGATGACAATTGGGTTGGGGTGATGGAACGTTTTTTAAATGCTCAACAAGAGGACCAGTCTATAAAGATGGACACCCTGGCATACAATGATCTTTGCGCTCATTTATATCGGCACGGGGTGTACACTGTTCCCTTCTTCCTCATGAAGTCCTCGAAGATTGGCCGTTTTGCGCCTTGGGAAAATCTAACCCCTATCGTCCGGATAATCCTTGTAGTCCCCAGAGAGAAACTTGAGGTCCTCGAAGCGTCTAATGCAGGAACTCCTCTATTGCAATGTGAAGTTCAAGGGGTGAACTGCATGAATGTTTTCACATCCATCCATGTTGCTTTTGGAAGAGTCATCCCTATGGGTTCCAAAGCTAACCCACGGATTTTATTCGAAGAGGATCCAGACGGGCGGAGAGGGTCCCTACCTCTCGTTGTGTCCTTTGTGATGCCCGTGTGGCTTCTTACAGACCTGGAACCTATGTCGGCACTCAAGGTTTCGCTTTCTGTTCGAAGTACGACTGGAACCGTGTCTCTTATCCCTAAGCTCGGCTTAAACCTTCACGTCTTCACTGCGAAATTCCTGGACGAGTCTCATGTACATGTGCTGCCTGAACAACCTCTCCCCAGACGGGAATATTCCCTGCACTCAGTTTCAAAGCCACTAGTCTCCCAGATCGGGGCATCACAAGTTGCACATGTAGAATTGGACGAACAATGCGAACTTGTATCGTCTTTGACCTCTAGGATATCAGTAGACTATGACGGCGCCAAGGCCCTGCTGAGGTCTGCCGCCGTACCTGAAACGGTCCAGATATCGCCTTGCATAATGAAAGTTAGTATTGGAAATTACGCGCAAAATGTCGTTTTCCCATTCCCCGTTATTGGTAGCCTTCATAAGCTAAGGGTGGCTAGAAAATCGTTATATATCGAGGTGATCGAGCCCTCACGTATAATACCAATAACTGCTGATTTACCTTGTTGCCTTTAGGTCGTCGTCCCTGTTTACGGTCCCTTTAAATCGGATGGTATGACACTCAATCCCTTCCCAGTCGTCATATCCGGAACCTCCATCACTACCTGGAGCATCCACCGTCTGAATCTGTCACGCCTTCCGGTCTTGGAATTGAGAGGAAAGGCACTTGATCCCTGGCTGAACACGCATGTTGGTGCTATGATGTCCTCTCGCGAACGTTCACTGAGAAAGCATGCCACAAATTCTGATATTCTAATGGCTATCAAGGACACCATTCACAGTGTCCTAGTTCGGTCTTCGGGCGTCCAGAACGGGCCAGCCGCGCGTCTGTTTGCATTCCGCGATACTTTGACGAATAACTGCGACACTATCATTTTCATTAGCGACCTCCGATTTGATCTAGACTCTCATACTATAGTTTGTGACGGCTACGTCCTCCCCCTCACCAAATCGTTTATCGAGAAGACATCGACGGCATTCCATCGGTTGGTGACACATGGTGGCTTAGTAACTATTGGGGCTCGGGAGGGTGAGATGCGTGCGTGGAAATTGCTCCTTCCTGCTCTTGTCGAACGGTGTCGGACATGGCAGCATAAAGAAAATTGCGAGTATATCATTCAAGGGAAAATACCCCTGGCCGAAACGATGGAGCTCGATCCACTATGTAGCTGTGGTAAAGGCCAAGATGTCGACGGGATGCTCAAGAATGGTCCACTTTGGAAGACCTGGTCACCGTATGTGACAAGATTTGCTCTCTCCCCTTTGTTCGCCGTTTCATACTTGGAGACTGTGGGCCGGGATCCCGCACGTCACAGGTGCTTCGTCTGCAGAGGCAAAGGGAAGCCAAAGTTAATGACATGTACAGCGTGTCAGAAGGTAAGGTATTGTTCGAGGGATTGTCAGAAAAAGGATTGGAAGAGTCATAAAGGACAATGTAAGAAAATTTAGTACTCCGACGTCACTGTCAGTGGGGACTGTTTTATCAGGTAGATGCAAAGTAATGAGCTTCTGGTTGATACTACTAAAATTACAAGAGGTTTCGAGAACGTTCTACACTTATACAAACAAGGCACTGAATTGACCCTCCAATTGCACATTGGGGGATGGCCTCTGAGACCAGACAGAGCTAGAGGCGACTGTCAATAGGTAATTCAAAATTATGAATAGTTGAAAACGGACTTGTGATGGCCAGGCTGTAACCCGGGCCTCGTCATTGGTGAGCGAGGGTCGTTCTGTGGAACAGATAAAACTGGTTGCTTCGAGCCACTTTTCTTAACACCAGCTGGGACCATAGGACCAGTCACGTAAATTGCCGCCTGGCGACAATTGGGACATGTGTGGCGACATTGACTATGGTCTGATTTTTCCACTGAATCTGCTCGAGCGGATCCTTTCGCTGAAGAGCTTTTGGGGCTGGCCAATCCATCGTCCGGTGTAAAGAATTTCGGAGAGTTCAGGGGACTCAAAATGTCCTCGGAATCATCTGGATACGAGTCCACGTATGACGGCGTTTCCGCCACAGCGCGAGATGAGAATACAGGCATGCACGCCATCTCTCCAAGTTTTGACGACACGCGAGATAGAGAAGAATACGGCGGAGTGTGTGAATGTATTTTTTTCATACGCACTGAAGGTGTTGGAGAGGAAGGTGTTTCTTCAGAGTCGCTAGGATAAGAAGCAATATCAGGTGGTGTCCGAAGCACCACACGGGGTGTATTACGACGCGTGGATCTAGGAGAAACATTGGGAGAAGAGGAGGGGCCTCTGGTGTATGTCACGTTGGCGTGTAATATAGTCGGTGAAGGAGGGTTAACGTTCTTTCCGAGAGGGCTGTCTGGCTGAGCAAGGCGTTGAGGCACTGGCGTGTCCGAAAGTCCTGGAGAGCTCTGAACAGACGCGATATTCCACGTTTTCACTTGCCGAAAATCCTGTTTGTGGGAGATAGGTTGGGTGCCTATGACTCTGGTGTTGCCTTTCTCCACTTCTTGGAGGAAAATGCGGTACGCCTCTTCTTGCGTATTGAAACTTTCATGGAGGGCACCCGGAATTCCGCTTATATGAGAGGCAGCTTCTGACCTGCGCCTTCATAAGAATAATTGTGACAACATGAGTTGATGACCTCACCATGTTTCGAAAACACCAACCTCCCGTCCAACTATCACAACATACCATTTTTTAGCCTTCTTCCCCATGCTACGTCGGATTTATTGCGCTTTTTAGATCCTTTGTAAAACCAACGCCGAGTAGGGTGGGAATGGTTGAAGGTGTGCAACGCAGGGTCATCCAAAGTTACTTTTACCTGCTGCCGTAAAGGGCCAGGCGGCGCGCGCTCGGGCGCAAAGTATACGTAATGTTAACTTTCTCCAACTTAGATACTTAATCCAAAGACCAATGCATTAATTTATCGTCTAAAAGTTTATCCAAGATAGTAAACTAAAAGGAGCCATTATACTGCCATGTAGCCACGACTGGCTGGGCGTTGCGGACGGACAGAAGAGCATAGATGGCTAACGACGTCACTGAACATGTATGGGACCTCTTTCCAGAAATCGCGATGACTGGTGCGCATATGGTCAGTAATGGACCAATAGGATAAGAGAATAGCTTACGGAATGAGATCTGCACCACGGGCTCCGTAGTTCGAGTAGTTATAATAGGCACCCAATCCAAAATATGCGACAAATGCAAGTATAAGCCTACGTGATGTGTTAGTAAGTTATTGTCGAGAGGTGAAAACAGCTTACACGAGGAAGAACCAGCCGAGACCATTACCAGCACTCTGGGGTTTTTCGTCACCCTTGGGCCCTTTCCCATGATCTTCTCCACCATCTTTACCAGTCCCACCCTCCTTATCATCATTTTCTTTGATTGGGCAACCAGCAGGAACACTCCATTCAACTACTACTTGTATCCCATTGTAGGATTTGAGTATAGGTTCCGAGCTTTCCCCGGGACTGCAGAGGAGTGTAACATTGAGTGACTGAGGTGTTGGCGTGGAATCAATGGGATGCGGATATTCAGGCCCCTTGGATATTATCGAAATATATTTTTGTGCTAGGAAATATTGTTAGATGAAAAACAAACCGAGAATCTGTAGCGGCGCCCAACGTACATATTGTCCCTGCATTGAAGGTCAAACTTTGTGACGAGGCTTTCATTAATGGAATGACGGATATTATACGGTCCGTTTCATCTGATTTATGGTTTAATCTTGCCATACATGCCCTCGTTCCACTCGCGCACTATTGGCTATGTGTTATTTACACCTTGGTACATGTACGACAAGTAATGACGCACCTGATCTCGTTCAGCCACGTTCTCCAACTTCTTTAAATCAGCACACAAATTGAATCTCAGGATGTCGATGTTAGAGCTTGGCGGCATCTCGTGCGTCTGATTTGCCATTTTCTCGCTAGCCAGCGAAGTCAAATCGAATTTGACACCGTCGACTGTGGTAACCCGACAATCGAATGGTGGGTCCTCCTCAGCTAGAGTAAAGGGAAAAGAAAGCAGCAATAGAGAAAGCAAAAGAGAGCGAAGCGTGCATAGTGGCCGTAAAATCATGGTTAGGTGTCGGCACTCGATGGTCACTAAGTGGAAGAGGACTGCCTGTGTAGCACCCTGCTAAGTAACTGCTAGATACATCACGTGGCATGTATTTAATCGTTAATAATAATAGTGACCGTCTTCATACAGACTGGAACCCTGACAGCGACGATCACGATGGCAGGGCTCGAAAATCTAGTCAGCCTCATCTACCATGAAAAGCAGCAACAAGGATCAATGCTTTGCGCGCAACACGCGTTGAATTCTCTTTTGCGTGTGTTTTGATTATTTCGAACATTGTACTCAGCTTACTGTAGCTTCTATCGGCAGAGGGAAACTATGTGAGTCTCTTGTCGACTCACCTGAAAGAACCTATGTCGTTTAATCCCGCATGGATCTAGTTTACTCCGCCTGATCTCTCGGACATCGCCAGAACCCTCGATGCCCTGGAACACAGTTACTCCAATATCGACGCCGCGGCCAGTCACAACATGGATGACACCGGTAAGTCACTGAGCCTTCGCCCATAACCATTTGAGAATAATAAATATTTCATGTCCAGGATTCTTCTCTATTCAGGTTTTAGAGAATGCGCTTAAGGTTTGGGGTTTAAAGTGAAGCATCTCTCTGCATTTAGTGCACTTACATGCTCACCTTTATCTACTCGTCAGTCTTACGCGTTGGCGTGGGGAAGAAATGAAGCAATACCAAGATCACCCTCAGTGTGTGCTATCTGTTATTATTGATCCAGGGTCATTCATTCCTGCAACATATTAGCACACAACTTGCATTCATTCTTAACTTGGAACAACATTGGTTCACCCTTCGACGCTTTGGCCACGCAGAGCCTGTTCTCGATCTTGACGAGGGGAACGGACACTGGTTTAACCTGAACTCGTTCTTATCTGAGCCAGAATGGGTAGGAAAGTTGTATCTCGGAATGGTCTTACAACAAGCCGAAACTGAAGGTCGGTGCGATTATCGATCGCCACGATGCTTTATCTCACCAAGCCTATCCTAGGATATTCTGTTTTCGCAGTTACCCAAGCAGACCCTTCAGCTCCTCTTCAACTGCCACGCACAGAGGCGGATGAGGTGGCATCGACACTCCCTGAGCCCAGATCTGCCGCTCACCCAGGATCCCAAACGTCTGCAGACAGACCACTGGCGTCGGGATCCTCTTATACGCAAAACCGACCTGCCGCTATCGAGGGCCTAGAAGATGAAGATTATGAACTACAGGCAGCCTTGCAAGCGTCCCTCGCGGGTGGTCATGGTGGTCATGACGCCTTCGTGCCATCACTCATCCCACCCCGCACCTCTGTTCCTCTGCCTCTTGAAGACGATGAATCTCCGATCCACTCGTCCAGGTCTGACACGGGCGCACATTCACTCACAGACGACAGTCAATCCTCAGCTCATACAGGACAAGATCATCCTGACAAGGGGCTAGATCCTGTAGAGGCAAGTCTGCAGAGGAACAAACTGATGTTGCAGCGCATGAGAGCAGAACAGGAGTACGCGCAGCGCGAATTGTGGGGTGAGGGCACTTCAGCAGAGGATGTAGCTGCATTGGAGGCGCGACGAGCTGAACGGCAGAGACAGGAAGAGGAAGAAGCGGAACACTTGCGACGAGCGATCGAGGAGAGTGAGGCGCTTGCGCGGATTGAGGGCCACATGCCTCACGATGACGGCGATGAGGGTATGGATATTGAGGGTGTCGATGTCGCACCCGAGGGAATGCGTCAACAAGCACCTAGTGCTCGCGACATTAGCAATAGGGTCTACGACGACGACGACGCTGAGTTACAGGCAGCCCTCAAAGCATCCTTGGAGCAGGTTCCACAGGGATGGGAGTTCCCTGAATTAGCTCGAACATATCCCCATCTCCTTTCGAGTAACCCACCATCTGCAACGTCCCACTCTAAACACGACAGAGACATGGAGGATGCGGAATCCATTTTGTCGACTGAGGTAGAAGACCATATCTCGTCTGATGCTGCTGCTGAGGCAGTCAGCGTGGATGAGTTGAGACGGAGAAGGCTAGCTAGATTTGGGATTTAAACTCATCAGAGGACACGGCTCCAATTCTCATAACTGTAATCGTCGTCGATATTAAATATGTAATTGTGGAATGGGTGTATGTATTATGCACTGGAGTAAGAAAGTCCGAAGATACGGCATAGTGATGGGTTAATAGACACCCGACGAGTACATACATATTAAAGGGTACATTGGAACAAGAAAGTGTGAATCCCAAGTCCGCGTATCACAGAATAGAAGAAAGGGTGCTAAGGTGCTGGGGGCATGGGCGGGTCGGTGGGATCAAAGTCGTCTTCAGAGTGGTGCCCACGTCGCTTTGCAAAGCGAAGGTAGCGGGAGAAGCGATTACCGGACGTTGAAGGCGACTCAACCAAATTGTCATCTTCATAGTGTTCGCCTTGCTCTGACCCACCTGGTCGAGATAGGATATGTTCCAATGCAAGAAAATCTGAAAAAACAACCCAGTCAACTAGAGTCTCGCTAAACAGGTTTCAAAAACATACCTTGTCGACAAATAGGGCAGGAGCTAGACAATTCTAACAACCACGGGTCTACACAGTGCTGGTGGAAGCGATGCTTACCCTCGCAGGGCAGCACTCGAAGATCATCCCCTTCCTCAAAGTCTGCAATGCATATTGGACAAGTCTCTCGTCCAATCGAAGCAGGGACTATCTCATTTGTATCCTTTTTGGGACCACGTGAAGATCCTTCCCCGAGAGCAGTAGATTGAGTTGTCTCATAAGCCACAGCTGGGAAGGGTTGAAGTGCGGGGTCATAGTGCCCTGTTCGCTTGACAACAGCTTTGTCCGAGGATTCAACGACGGCACGTCTGTCCTTTGGTGATCGCGTAAGGGCTTCATTTCCAACAACCTCCCGCTCTCCCAACTCCATAGTACCAGCAGGAATTTGTAATTCAACATCGTTCAGAGGCTTTGTTTGTGTTCCAAGTTGAGAAGATGGCTCTGTGTCGGTGCCAAATTTGACAACCGGGAAAGTATCCAGAATGGCGCGCGTCAAGCCACGGGCACGACTTTGACCCATACCTCGAGAGTTACGAGCGCGGGGTCCATATCGCTCGGGATGTCGAATCGCCCTTACAGCCTGTATGACATTTTAGTTGAATTTCCAAACGGTGTAGACGGGGATGTCACGTACGCCAGAGATTATGACAGCACAGAACAAGGCCGACACGACACCCGTGATAGCATAAAGAATGATCCTGGATTGGATATGTCAGACCTTCAATAGTTAGTCTGGAAACAAAGCCCACATTGCCAACGCCGTGTTTTGTTTCCCGTGTGTAGGAGCCGATGGCGACATGGATCCATTAGTTCCGGACGGATCGTCAACCTGCCCCGTAGCATTGTAGGCTTGAAGGATCGCAAACAGGTAGCCAGGAGCCGGGGGCGTACCGACCTGTATGGTCGTGTTAATCATGGCTGCCGAATCATTGAGGCGTTGAGAATCATAAACGCCATATATACTCTCATTAGCCACACCAAATTGGCCGAACTGGTACTCAATCAGGGATGCACTGGTAAGGCTTTGTGTGGAAAAGATATCGAAGACCTGGTCAAATGTTTGCGGATCTGCATATTCTGGATTAATGACGCAGGCAAAGGAATACGACGAGTAGAGGAGCTGTTATAATAGTGTTTAGAATAAGCTCTCTGCGATGAAGTGCCCTGGAACATACTGCAGCAACGGCTCCCTTGTCTCGAGCTAGTGTGAATACATCTTCGTCCTGTGATGCGTTGGTCACGTTGAAATCGCAAGAGACCATGGCAATCCAGGGAGTACTGGCTGTAAAATAAATCAGACATATGAGTGCAGGGGATCGGAATGATTAAACTCACTCGGTGGAGTCGAGTTGCCAACTTGCGCCTCAGAGAAGTGGACCAGTGCGCCCTACCAGATTTCGAGTGTCAGTGTCATCGAGGCTGTGGATGAGGCACCACCTACTTTACTAATCCCTGTGCTACCGGCCCCAGCAAGTTGATAGGACACGTTCTGAGAGTAAGATCTTTGAACACATGAAGATGAAAATTGGATTAGTTAAGGTGGTAGACCGTCACTGACCCATTTGAATACCATCTCAAGTGCAACTTTGAAATGTCAGTGACATTAAGACCTCCTGCAATAGCCACATCTGACGAATTAGTCGGCTGCGCGGGGACATATGCGAGGACATGGATCCAGCCGAACAAAAAAAGGAGGACGACGATATCCCGACAAGCTCTAAACGTTACAGCCATCTATGAAGATGGGCGAAGATGTGAGAGGCAGGCAGCGACTGTTGTAGCCAAATGAGGGGACAGAGGGAATTTGGAGGAGGTGCTTGCAACACTCACATGCGGCGGAAACGTTGTGTTGTTTCAAGTCTATTTGAGTACGTCTACAGTCTGGCAGGCCGCAGTCTCTCTGGATTTAGCATTCATGTAACAAATCCCTCACAAGAACTTCACCCCCATGGACGTTCTTACTATGGGACAAATTCATGACCATGTTAACGACATAAAACCCCTACTGCAGAGGTCTGCAAGATATGCCTATCTGTATCTCATGAATGACGACAACATTTGCCAACAGGACAATCGAGCGATAAGACTCAGGGACGCCTTGGGACTCATGTTCATACGTATCCCTTGTATCTTGACTCCGATAAGTAGTCCCGATGACAGATAGCTGGTTGGTTCCACACTACTATAAAGGTCACGAACGGTCACCAGTACCACCAAGACGTCTCACTTTACACACAAGCGCCCGTACTCTACACGGTAGTACATGTAATATGCGCTATATAAATCGAAGTTTTTAAAAAAAGATAGCTGGTTGGTATACCCTGGGGTGTATTATGTAATATTACGGTAGCATAATATCACAGTGTCATTCTTCTCCAAATATCTGCGATCCGCGTACCCATACAGTCATTGTACCACTACATTTACATCTACTGTTGCTGGATCTATATAATCTTCAACTTTCTGTTTGTAGAACTGATGTTAGAGATTATACCCACATCGCGCAACCAAACGGCTTCGTGAGGGCCTTCCTTACGCCATGTCCGAATAATTATAGCAGTCGTCCGATCGGGGCCTGCCATCCCAAACGCCCATCGTATACCAAGGTTCCTCGGAGATAGGTCTTCTCCACTCGACCTTGGAGCGTCATCCCGACATATGGTGATATTTTGTTCCTGAAGTTCAAAGACTCCTGTGTAATCTAGAAAATAACCAAGATCATGCAGCCGATCAATGAATGTATACAATAGAGTGTACCATGAATTCAGCGATGGGATCCCAGAGAACAAAGTCGCCGTCAAAGCCAATCTGCAGTTTTCCTTTGCAGTGGCCCAACCCTGCATGCTCTGCAGTCTTTGAGCTTGTCCACTTGATGATCTGCGCTAGTGTAACACCTCGTTTCTGTCCTTCAGTCCAGAGGAGACTCAAGCCCAGACCCAATGTGCTAATCCCGCCCCAGGCACTCATAATATCACCCTCGTCAAGTTTCTTGAGGTTGGCAACACAGGGACTGTGATCGGAGACGACGAAGTCGATAAGGCCTTTCTTGAGAGCGTCCCATAACAAGTCTTGGTTTTCTGATTCACGGACTGGGGGGCAACACTTGAATTCAGGGTGCCCGTTAGGGATCTCATTCGCAGAGAGACAGAGATAATGAAAGCATGTTTCGACTGTGAGATTGAGGCCGCTCGACTTCGCAGCCCGAATAATAGGTAACGCGGATGATGCAGAGAGGTGGACGATATGGCAGCGCAGCACAGGATACTTCTCTTGTAGAGACGTGATGAGAGCAACGGCATCTCTCTCCAATTTCTGAGGTCGTGACTGGAGGAAGGTAGAGTAGAGGGTGGGGTCGGAGCTAGTGGCTTCAGTAGCTTCAGATGTGTTAGTCACTTCAAGTTCTGCATGGAACAACAGAACCGTTGAGGTGTTCTACATAGTTTTGAACAGAACGCTTAGGGTCATAGTCGTGTATGCGCATACCTGCAGTTCAATCATGGCGAGTTCAAGATCATTTTTCGAAACACAAGGAAATTCCTGTGCTTAAATTAAAGACGAATCTCGTTGATTTCCAGGAGAGTGGGACATACATCAACGCCACTCTCAATTAGAAAACATTTGAAACCCTTTATTCCTGCTGAAAGAAGTGGTTTGAGGTGTTTCTGTAACATCGAAGTGAACCCTTTTACTATCTGGATATAATGACGGAATGATCGAACCTGGTTATCAGGGACAACACCTCCCCAGAAAGCAACATCGGAGTAGCATTGTCCCTGAGCTGCCGTGCGCTTTAGCTCCAAGTGTTCGACTGTGGTAGTCGGCGGGACAGAGTTGAGCGGCATGTCCACGACCGTCGTAACGCCCCCAGAAGTTGCGGCTTTAGTTCCGGTGTGAAAGCCTTCCCAGTCTGTGCGCCCAGGTTCGTTGAGATGCACATGTGCGCTGACCGCAAATGATAGATCTCAGTCAGCATGCGTCAGGGGGCTTCTCAAGTTCGAAACACACTCGACGAGACCAGGCAGGACAGTCGTATCGCCCGCATCTACCCAGTGAATGTGGTCCTGTTGATATGTATCTCTGGTATGGTATCCTGGAACAATATCGGTGATTTTTCCAGTCAGTATATCGACTGTGATAGTGGCCGGAACGGGTACATCATGCTGAGGAAGGAGAACGTTGCGTCCAGTGCAGATGAGAATCGGCGACATACTTATTGTCGGTGGGGTTGAAGGACTTGTGAGGTAAGATGATGACCGGATCAAGAGTTATATGGGGACAACCGTGTCCTGTTTACACACGGAATGTAAGATTAACCTGACGTTACGGACTCAGAGGTATGTACATAAGTCTTCCCATGTGCATCAAGCTCCCATGTTCATGTCTAACTGACCCGTGGATTTCAAGCTTAATTTATAACTCGAAAATTGAGGAATGGACCGGCCAGCTCGTCTATGATATCGAGATCTGGTCTCTTTGATATCAAGCCACAGCCCGCGCACAAATCGCTATATATACCCACGTCTCTAATCGTGGAGATGCTGGGAAGCAGCGCAAAAACGCCCAACATGCCCCGTCTATCGTACGATCCCGCCGCTGGCCAGCAGGACCATGTCCCACGTCGTTTACCTCCAGTACCTCACCCCTCCAGACCTAAATCACGACCACTGCCTCTGGTCCCTCGCCCTCTTGTGTGCAAGCGGTGCCGGACGTGTATCACATCAAGCCAAGTCCTTTTGCCCCCATCCGCTGTGCGTTGTTTCGCTCGTCTTGCCCGCCTTTGCGTCAATTAACGCCGCCATATACTGAAGTATCCGCCGCACTCCCGTATGTTCAAAGGATTCTCTGGGAAAGCCTCTCTCTTCACTGAAATGTATGTGTATGCTTTTTATGTTGCATGTTATATTATTGAATATCAGACAGATATAATGTGAAACTATCCAGGCCTGGGGTTCACTTGATGGCGACGGGTGCACATACAATGCAGGAGATAACCTGTTCATCATGCTCGTCATACCTGGGGTGGAAGATTCTCCGTGCCCACGAAGCTTCCGAAGCATGGAAGGAAGGGAATTCATTGCTTGAACTTGAAAAACTAGATCACCATCCAGAGCTCATGCACTTTGCTCATGATCTGCGTCGCGTCTCCTCTGGTTCGGACTCTGATTACAGTTCCTAGTATTAGCCTAGTAGATTAACCTTATGCATGTGGATAATTGACTATGTATGTACATCGTATACTCAGTATTTAAACTTATTCGGTATTTACTACGTTCAGGTCCGGTCCCACGGTCCGTGACAGCTACCTTGGCCGTTTTACAGCCTGTGAAGCCCGATGATAGCCTTCTATCCATGACCCATTCCTCTGGCCCTTAGTAAATGGCTTGGGCAGAATCTACCTCCACCTCCTTGCCTAAGGCCGATCCTCTAGAGTCATTGCGCTCGCCCGAACTCCCAGATTTTGAAAGCAAGGATCGCGAACGCGAGTCGGTCATCACTGACTCTGAATTACAAGATATCATTCTTGACGATGAAACTGTTCTTGATGATGTTGTTTTCTCTCCTGTATCATTGACTAGGGGTCCCAGTCCCGAACCAGACGCGTCTTCCAATGATATGGACGTGCTGACAGCGACGCGGCCTCGAAGCATATCGCCACCTCCAATACCCGCCTTTAATCCTAATCCAACAGGGTCAGGGCACAAGAAATCAGCCTCAATGACTACTATTCGTTCCGGAAACAACATGCCTTTTATAGTGGCGCGCTTGAACTTGAAGGACGAAAGACGTAGTTCGTATCGAGGTAGCGTAGATGGTCAACAGAAACTTCAAGAGGAGTTTGCACGCCTTCACAAGGAGGAAGAGGATATCAAGAACAACGCTACCTGTGGGGCAATTGACTGGGGTAGGTTTGAATTTTTAAAAGCACGCCCCGATACTGATGGATGGTTGGAATATTCAGATTTCTGGGGTGCAGTGATATCTGGTACGCAGCGCCTCTCAGTCAGAAACTTCTGAACCACATGGAGTCAGTCTAGACTATCAGGGATTTGCTTCTGAACAACCAGAAGAGCTGGCCACAGCTATTGCAAAGGGCATCCCTGACACGCTGCGGGGGATGATGTGGCAACACATGCAAGGGATATCTAGCTTCATCCATATGTGAGGCACTCATCTGCTTTATAGGGCTGCTTCCAAGGATCCCGAGCTTGAAGATTCATACTTGAGATTGTTGAGGGAAACGAGTGATCATGAAAAGGCGATAACACGGGATCTTGGAAGGTTCATATTATTCGCCCTCTTAATGTTTTACCTCTTACAAAAGCTTTGGATCCAAAGAACCTTTCCACATCATGATTTCTTTAACGACGGGCAAGGCATTGGGCAAGAAAATCTATTCAACGTTTTGAAGGCTTATTCATTGTATATTTCCTATCTGGAATCTTTGATCATGCCTGACGTAGCCGGTAGATATGATCCACAAGTCGGATACTGTCAAGGATTGCCTTTCATTGTAGCTATTCTCCTGTTGAACGTAGGTGGTCTCCTTACAGTCTATTGCATACTCACAATTCGAACAGATGCCAGACGAAGAGGCATTTTCCCTGCTCGTGAGGTTGATGTACGTATATGATTTGCGAGGCCATTTCCTTCCGGAGATGCCTAAACTACAATTGCGTCTCGTAAGTCTTAGTTACCGTCCTAGAAAATCGCTAATAGACATCATAGTTTCAGGTGCAATTTAATGCCACGAATCATTGGTTCTATTTTGAGACGGTTTTTTCTGGCAGTTTGATCGCTTGATCGAAGAATTACTCCCTGTCCTTCACGTTCATTTCTTGCGGCAAGGTATCAAATCCAGTATGTTCTGTTCGCAATGGTTCTTAACGATGTTCAGCTATCGGTGAGTTTCACGAGTGATATGGAAGAAACTCGGCCACTGATACTACGGTTTAGATTCCCTCTGCCAATTGTATTCCGAATATATGATAACTGTCTAGCGAGTGGCATCGAAGCCATATTTGGATTTAGTATCATGCTTCTGAAAAAGAACGAGACAGACCTATTGGCACTCAAGTTTGATGAAATTTTAGCATTTTTGAACACCCGTTTGTTCGATAAATATCGGGTATGTCCACTCAGACAGCTATACTCAGTTTATTAGCCTTGATTATATGACATTTCATACTTTAGATAGAATCGAAGGAAGGAGAGGAAGAAGCGGACGAAAATGTCAAATACGATGTCGACCAGTTTGTTCAAGACGCGGTTGCGCTACATATCACGCCATTCATGCTCGACGCGTATAGACATGAGTACGAAGATCAACTGGTATGATCTTATACTTCCTACATTTCTCGCTGGGGATTATGTTGTGACTGGTCTCATCAGCGGGAGACGAATAAGCATGCAATCGAGATGGATGAGCTTCGATCTACGAATCGAGCCCTCTCTTTGCAGGTGTACGTGTTTCACGTTTACCTGTGTCATACTAAATCATCATTGTATCTGTCAGGAAAAATCTGGAAAATAGTCTTGCGCAACTTAACGTGGAGCATGTGGATCTCCTTGTAGGACCAACCATCTTAACTAGTCGAACCGTTTGTATGCCCATCTAAACTACTATTGCAGAACGAGCTCGTCAAGTCTCGTTTGAAAAACGAGGAAATGGAGGAAGAACTTGTTCGATACAAATTACTGCAAGTGACTATTCCTTGGCTGCTTAATTTATTCGTCTTACCATATACCAGCTATGCCGAGGCAATGCACGAAAACCAAGACGCACAATCATCACATCGCATATCCATTGCTCACATGCTCAAGTTGAAACGCGGAAGTAACTATTGAAAAGGAAACTGGCTGTCATCAACGTTTATGCACTCATCCTGCTTACCCACTCCGCATTGAATCCTTCTCAAAGACATTGCCATGTATTTTAATCTTACCTACATTTTATCTATAATTCAAACCCACCTCGTGGAGGTTTTCCAATCAGAATCCAATTGTGGGATCGCTGAAAGTTGACATGTTGTGTCTGGCACGTTGCACCTTGATTGCCGAGATCGTGCCACGTGACAACCCTTGTACTTTGGATTGACTACGGTTTCTACAACTTGGTGGTGGTCGCTGTTGTTCACGACGTCGACGCCCTCTTGCTCGCTGTGGCCTGTATTCAACTCACCCGAAATCATCCACCGCTTATCTGCAGATGCTTTGGACAAAACGTCGTCCTTCCCGTCAGGAACCATACAGCTCTATTTCACATAAGGCCCAACCCTCCGAGCACCCCGAGCCTCGTTCTTCCCGCCGTCAATCGATACCGACAAACTCAAGTCCACGACATCCTCTTTCTCCTCTAGACCCTCTCGATCCTCATCCCTCACAATCTTCAACTGTGACACCGGCTGACAATTCAAATTCTCTGTCCACCGCCCCCGATTCTTCTGTTGTAAAGCAATACATTGGACGTCAGATTATCAATCGCGAATCGCCTGGCTCACCACAAAAAATGTATGTCTCTAGCGATAGCAGCCAAGTCCAGCTAAATATCTCACCTATGTTAAGGTCATCAGAGTCGAGACAAATAACGTCAGATACCGGACGATCGCCTAAACAGACTACACAAGCATCCGCCGTCAAAACATCCACAGAGTTCGAAAGTTCGAACACGGACCTTTACACCTACAATTCACTGAACTCCTTCTCATTCGGCTCTGTTCAGGCTCCTGCTCTATCACCCTCGTCTCGTTCCATTCACCCACTCTCTTCTGGACCCGGAGATACTGAGAGCATCGGGGAGGATAATTTCCCTCCAACCGATGTTACACCGCGACCATCAGTCGTAGCATACCACCACTCCAATCAATTTCGCAGTCATCCAGCGCAGCCTCCGGAGTCTTCTCCATCCAAGCACCCTTATCCTCGAACCCGTCGCAGAGTAAGGCATTCTGGCCAGAACGGAAGAGATTCAGATACTGCTTCCCACTTTGGATCCTCATCAGCTTCGGCTTCAGTCACATCCCTATCTAGTACCAGCGCGGACTTCTCTCGTGCCGGATCTCGAGCGAGCCATCACACTAGTTCTACAAATCAAACCTCTGCCGATCATTCCTCAATCGATGACGATGACGATGACGATCATCACCATCCCATTCCTGCTCATGTTGTAGATGCCATTGCTCGCGGTGCTATATCCAACGATACGGGTACAGGCAACAACACGGCAGTAGAGTTCAGCTCTGATGAGGAGTATGGCGAGTCAGAATACGATTATGACTATTACGACGAGGAGAACGGGATGCACATCGAGATCAGTTCCGCACGCTATGAGGGCAGCGTTGTGACACACGACTGGGATCACAACTTCTACGCAGGCCCAAGTGGTAGTAACGGAAGCTTCAGAGGCAGTATTATTGCCCCATCGGAAAGAAGGGGAAGTCTGCCAATGGTAATCCCTGGGAACGCACTTCAATTCGATTCCGGAGATCCTTCAATATTTTCCGTAGGCCGAAACAGAGAAGACAGTCTGGCTACACTTCGTAGGCCTAGTCGAAGTCTCGACGATGACTTCAAAACGATAGGGTTGTCCCGGGCCACAGCCTCTTCGACTAGTAATCCAACACTGGATCACCCACTTCAACCGTCACCAGTCTCAGTACCTGGGAGCGATGGTGATTGGAGAATCTTGGAGGAGCGGAATAAATCGAGAGGCAAGGCAAGGGAAATGGACAGAGATCTTGTGCCCACTACCCCCAACCCTAATATCATCCAGCTACCCCAACCTAGTGTCATTACCACAGCTCCTCTCGATGAATTCGACCCCGACTGGGCACAAATGCAGGGAGGAATCACGGTGTTGGATCCAATTGCGCTGGGTGATATCATGATTGGTAGTCCATCGAACCCCAATGACAGGCCGTCTGCTTTAAGTGGACGTTGGCCCTGGAATGGTAAAGATTCCAGGAGGCCAAGTACTGCTACCGTCACCAGCTTCAACGGCGACTCCTTCGGTAAAGCCATTCGTAATTGGGACGGGCCGCGCTACCAGGCTCAACGAAGAGATTGGAGCTTTAAGAGAGAGAAAGCCGACAGGCAAACTGATCCTCCTGTTGCTACACCTCGAAGATCAAGTGCGAGTGGATTTCGGTCTCCGAGAGGAAGCATGATGACAGAGCGGACCGGTACCAGTTTTGGAGTCGGTACAGATCAAGAACGAGAGACGCCTAAGGATACGGAGAAGGATAGTGGAACCCCTACATCCGCTACCTGGAAGGGAATGCGCCTTAATTCTCAAGAGTTCTGGAGGAATGATTCAGTGGGAAGGTTCAGAGTCGACAGGCGTGCGACAAGACGTATGTCACTTGTGTATTGATCTTTTTTTTCACATCTGACTTATTGATTTAGCTACGGACGAGTCCAAAGGCCCTCAGCAGCGCCTGGTAGTGCAACCCGTTCGAGATCCTTATATCGAGGTTCCCGCCTATGGTCCCCCTGTCACGATCCACAAGCACTCCAAGGCAGTTGCCTTCTCCATTAGCAGGCACTACCGATCGCCCCGCAAACGGCCCGATATCCCCCCAACATCATCTCAGACAACCGATGTGACTCTCAACGCTATTTCAACCGCAACCCTTGCCGCAACAAAAAGGAGCTCAAGTATGATTCTCCTGGCGCCTCGGCGCGTACAGGAGGCATATACAAGTACCAACACCACTCGAAAGCTTGAATCACATGGCTTGCTGGATGAGGGATCTGAGGCTAGAGAGCGAGAGCGACTGAAAAAACAAAAGGAGCGGGAAAGGCCGGGCCAGGCTCATAAAGAGCGACAAAAGGACATGGAGCGTGGCAAGAACCCAGAAGAGACGAAAGCCAAGGGAAAAGGAAAACAGACTACGGACGATAGACACCTTCAGAGCACCAGCTCGGGCTCTGTTGTGCAATCTCTACTGCCGCCGCCTGGCTCAGCATCCTCATTACATACATATCCTCCAAGTTCAACCGCCTCATTGAACTCGATCGTAGCTCGTGAGGTAAACCGCACCATATCCAGGAGCTCTTCTCATCACTCACGTCGGAGACGGCGTATTCGTGATCCCCTTGAAGATGCTTACGACGATGAAGACGATGAGAACGCTCCCCCCTCGCGTACACCACATAGTGAAGCATTTGGGACCATGGACGCCGCTCTCATTGAACGACTACGTCAGGAACGATTTCACAATAGTGACTCAGATAGAGGTGGTTTGTGGAACCGATTTTTGGGACGAAGTAACCACTCTATTGCTAATTCCCCCAGTCAACTACATGCCCCCTTCGTCCCACCTTGGCTCGGACTTCAGCCGAGGAATAAACAGGAGAGTCATCAGGGCGTCATCGACAATCTAAACGATTCTTTCAAGGATGTCGGACTCCTGCCTTCGAACTACAACACGCCACGACACGCCACACCTTCCTCACAAAGACAGAAAAAGATCGCATGTGGCTCTGACAGCACGGACCCCTTTCGCGGAATCCCGGCCGATTCGCTTTACATGCTATTACCCCTGTGGCCTGGCGACACCGATCCACGCTCCGAAATTGCCGCAGCCTCTTTCGATAGGCCCGTCATTTCCAATGACCAAAAGCAGTACCTGCTAGTTTACTACAAACCTGATGCAACCACGGAAGAACAACGGAAGACTCGAAGCGAGAGAGATCTCAGGAAGCGATCTCGTACATCCCCCACATCATCACACGATTCCAACCTGAAACGGGACGACCGTGCATCTGTTCTGCTTTCCTCTTTTCATATCACTGCGCGGCTGGTGCTGTACAGGGACCTTCAGGGTACAGGAGTGCGGGTTCCAGATGAGGGTTTGACCGTCACAGGTACTCTGAGTGAAGCCTTCCAACACATGCCGCCTCCCGTCAGCGAAACACCATCCCATGAGTGGGTCCTGGGGACTTGCCACTCCCGTGACGCAGGTATAGAGTTCTACCCAGAGGGTCTCGTCAAAGTAGGACTTTGTCCTCGAGACGCTTCTACACCAGTCCAAACTACATGTTCCGAGGACGAATTTCCCCCTGAACCTGATGTCAAGTTGACACCAGTTGGAAGAGCGGTATTGGAAATGGTGTGGCTGGGAGCATTGGCTTTGACAAGCTTCGGTTCCGGAGCGTAGAAATAATAATCCCATCTCACTTCATATATTGTACACTAATACACTGCTACTCGTTATCTTGTGTATCATGGGGGCTGTGGATGGGGGGCCTTTTTATACCTCCTGCAGCGATGCGCGTCTTGGATGGATGTTAAATTTCCTGACACAAAGGGTTATCTACTCTGGAGCGTGCCAGTACCGGTACAATGATTATATTATTCATTCGAATACAATAGCGAGATCAATACTAATGGAGTTCCTGGTTATGAACATTGACTACCTCATCGATTATTCATCTTCTATGGAGAGCTTTCCGGCCTGAGTACGTGCCCTTTTGTTGGATTTTCTCCCCTTCGTTTCTTTCGTCTCGTTTTCTTCCGGTGGTCGAAGAGAAGCTGTTTGGATATCATCGGAATGCGTCGGAGCCTACTGTAAGGCAGGCACTTACCGTAGTCAACAGGATGAAGATTATACATACGATAGAGATGAAATACGGCCTGTTCTTTATCTTTGGCCTAGAGATCCGATATCAGCAGCATGATCTGAATCATCGCGCAAAAGGTTATAAAGGCGTACCTCGATCATTAAATCTAGAAGTTAAAGGTCAGACACTTTGGAGCTAAGTCAGTAACGAAGGATCGTACCCATGTCATCTGGTAGCTCGGGGGGGAGGTTTTCACAGCGATTGGCATGTGCTCTCCTTTCCATCAGTGTTATAGCCCCAGGTCTGGGTTCACTAAGATGCTGTTTGGGCTTGATTCCTCGCCGCATAAAAATAGCGTTGGCACGCTGGATAATGGCACTGATAGGGATTGAGGATGGATTAAGGTTGTGGTGATGGTAATCTAAGTGAATAGTTTATTAAAATGTTGCCAAGGTTAGCAGATCATCTCCCCTGAAACCTACCGAAGATAAAAGGAACATCCAGTTCTTCGCAAAGGGGCAGGAGGTCTTCAGCGCTGTAGCACATCTAGTAAAATGTCTTAGTAAATGCATATGAATTGAATTCGGGGGGGAGGCTACCTCGTCATTCTCGAGTACCAACCTATTTCTGACGTTAAGAGGGAGGATTTGGTTGATAGTCTTCTTGATCCTGGCTAGGGTCGCAGACTTGTCCTCGTACTTTCCACCACCCTAAAAAAAAAGTCAACCTAACAACTCAATCTCGTCCAAGTCTAGCGAGGCCTACATGAACAACCATCACACCGTCAACCCCTACGCCCATTCTGTCCAACATTTCGCAGTGATAGACCAGTTCTCTCACAGCAGACTGCACGACCTCTGGCTTAGGGCTTCCGAGCTGGGTATATTGGCCTGGGTGTACCGTGAGTCTATGTCCATACTTATTGGCGAGAGAGCCAACGCGAGCAAGTGATTGAGCGCAGTATTCCAAAGAGTAGCCATAGATTTCATGAGATGCGAAAGGGAACATCTCAGATGAAACCCTCAAAAATCGAATATTCTGTCAGACAGAGTTTAGAGATTAAGCAAAGACTTGAATTCAGGGAATTAATGACTAACATTATCCTCATTCCATTGGATCATTACAAGGAGATCCTCAGTATTCTTCTTGCCTAACCCTTTCACCCATTCTATCCCATTCTTCTTGATACTATCAAGCCTGAGAACCAATGTCACTTGCTGAAGATGGACTGCTACTGACAGGATAACATCATACCTGCAAGTCCTAGAACAAAAGACAGCATCGCGTGCAGGTTTGCGGTTGCGAAGCACAGTGTTCAGACATGCATAGCCTGGATTT
The DNA here is from genome assembly GCA_018282025.1 of Sphagnurus paluster. Classification (NCBI taxonomy): domain Eukaryota; kingdom Fungi; phylum Basidiomycota; class Agaricomycetes; order Agaricales; family Lyophyllaceae; genus Sphagnurus; species Sphagnurus paluster. The sequence continues at coordinate 31,150 of JABCKI010005769.1, forward strand.
AGAATTGTTGTGAGACACTCATACATTACTTGAATAAATGTATATGTACTCGCCTAAACGCCCTCGAAAAGTAGTTTCTTTCTTTTCGACGTCTGGTATGAGATATTGAACTGGTTTTGATTTCTTTTGCAAGACTTTCAGTGAGTCGCGATTTTGCTTAAAGTCTTCAGTAGTAGATTCTGGTGAGTCACTAATATCGTCATCCTTGTCTCTCTTGCGTTTGTCGGGTCGGTTATTTGTCGTGGCAGTTCCTGGGACAGGCGCTGCACTGACTGTTAGAGGCGCCTTGAGGGTAAGGCGGCCACTTCTGCGTGGAGCGTCCATGTACAATGAAGATAAGTGTCTCCAGCTGTGAAAGCGAATACCAACACATAACGCAAACTTGAACATGCATTAGGTTCGATCGTGGCACTGGATCAAGTCGCCGATCGGTCCGAGGGAGGTAGTACAGTGCTTTCTGTTAAACTAACAGGTTCACATCCGCCCTTCCAACTTTCAAGTCTAAAGGCGTCGAATTTTTCTTGGAAGGCAGGAGCATTTTACTGGTGGCAGTGGTCCTAGCGCAGGAAGGAAAAGATAACTTAGAGCTAGGTTGCCAGTGAGAGTGCGGAGTTTCGCAAATCGGTCGCCTATCTTATCCAGAGCCTGAGATGGTATCAACGAGAACTACTATCAGATCTGACAATTGAACGTTCACGAAATTGTTGGAATTATGTCATAATGTGCAGCAACGTTGCAGAAAAAGTCGGTATTGTGTGCAGTATATGAACTATTAACTAGTGTACAATCTTCTATTCAATATTAATAAATTTAGCAGAGCTAGTCCCATTCCAGAGGGAACGCGATGCGCAGCGTGAGAGCACATTTTTTCCGATAATAAAAATGTTCTAGTCGGATTCCCAAGAGGAATAGTTATCCACGTCTGATGTGCCATGACAAAGATCTCTTAACGAATACACAGAGTTCGTTCTGGAGGAGTGTTCAGAATCCCTAGACTCGTCGCTTGAAAAGGAGAAGTCTGAAGAATTGTCATCGTCGGCTTCTCCCCCTGGCCCATATATCGAGTCGACATCGATGTGGCGCTGGCCCTGGACAAATCCCACATCATGACGAACTTTGATCCCATGAAAGGCCAGTTCAAATGCATCTTCTTGTCTATCAATGGCATCTATCAACGTTGGCACGTCGAAGAACAATGCTAAGCCTGAAGATAACTCGCGGACCCTTTGAAGTTTTGGGAACGCCGTTTTGTTCAGGGACTGCCTAAGGAGATCCCAGGATTCTGCAGCTGCAGGATGTGGAGACCATATGTCGATCCATTTCACATTAGAATGCGCGACTGGTTCGGCACAGGGATGGAGCACAAGATGATCAACGATAGGACAAGTATCCAGCAACCGCTGTAGCGAGGCCGTGTACCTGCGCATGGTCCACGAAAAATTCGGCTGTAGGTGAAGGAACTGCAGATAATGTCCGTGTATCCTGCAAAAGGAGGTAAAGTTTTCCATGTCTAGTAACTCGAACCCTGGCTGAGCAAAGTGATCGACTTTGAATGTCAGACGGCGGAGGGAGGGCATGGATAGGATTTGGGCAAAAGGTGTCAGATGGTTATTGCCGAGGGGAGTTGTCTCAATGAGCAAGTCTGTTAGGTTTGGAAGGTGGCACACCTTGCTCACATCCCATGTTTGATACGAAGAAGGGACATATATCAAGAGCCACATTAGATTTTCGCCAGCAATTTTGAGAAGATCAATAATCTCTGCAGGTGGTATAGCAGCGTGCAGCTGGAGATGTGTGATCGATGGCTTTAATATTGGAAGTCTTGCAGTAGGTGGAAGTTGGCATTGAGAGGCAAACGCGAATTTGGATACACGCGGGCACATGTCAACGATGCGTTGGATATAGCGAACAAAAGATGCTCCATAGCTTTCCGGAATATACGCATGCATAGTGATGTTTTTGATGAGGACATCAAATTTTCCTTGGGATGACTCGATGGTTTGAAGAAGGGCAGGAATCTGTCTAAGTCTGCGAAAAACGACCTCTTCATAGAGTATTTCGATTGCAGCCGTGTACCATTCACGGCACACTAAAGGTAGAGCCCGTTTTGTAGATATTGCGATGCACCAAGGGGATCCAGGGCCACCTGATAGAGAGGAATCTAAGATAAAATCGGGAGGTATTGCGCGGAGGAAAATCATGTTTAGGATTTCATGAGGGAGGTATCGGTAGGTTGTGTGTGGCTATATTCCAGGTACTTCATGAAAAAGACAGCTTTGAGAGAGACGAGAACACACCTGAACAGGCTGACAGTCTTTCATGCTTGCACTCAGTGGTGGCTGTGTCATGCTGAATCCTTGTAGACATTCAATCCTTACGTAAACACTGCAAGCTACTCCTCCTGTCATGAGTTGGGCCGGGTGCGTCGTGAAATCGGCACTTGGCAGACCTTACTGACTGCCAATACAGTTTCAAGAAATCTGTTAACAGGGCCGGTACTACAGTGAGTTCCTATCTGCATTAAACGGAATAAATGCACTCAGATTAATCCCACACAGCTTCTCCAGAAGACCGGCCAAATCGAACGCACTGTTGATCGGGAGTTCACAGAGGAGGAGGCGAAATATAGGACGTATGTCTATCTTAAAACTACAATATATTCCTATTCTTACAAGTGCTCTAGCTTTGAGAAAGAATGTCAGGCCCTTCAGAAAGATAGCAAGGCATATTGGGATGCAATGCGGGGTAGGTCTTATCATAACCTCCTCTCTACGCTGTTAAAGAATTTGCTTAAAAGCCATGACGTCGGCACAAAGTCGAATCGCGGAGACCCTTGAAGTATTCTATGGTGCTGCCGATCGTTCATCCGACGGAGCTATGGCTGGACATGCGTACAAGCGCTCAGTGGACGATCTGGATGCAGGATTTGGCAGGGAACTCGTGCGTCTCGTCATCCTCTGATTTTGATTGAGATGAACAGGGGGAAAATAGGATGTTCCTTATCAAACGGCGATTTCAGAACCTTTGGGCAAAATGTGCGCGTACTTCCCCGTAGTAAACGAGCACATTGCGAAGCGGAACAAGAAGGTCAGTGAATCAAGTATTCATACCTAGCCCGCGACGCCTAATTGTCTTTCTTTAGTTGCTTGATTATGATTCGGCCCGCAGCAAGTTGCGAAAGTTGATCGACAAGCCCAGCGAAGACCCTACGAAGCTACCGAAGGTAAAAGCCAGACCCTTGCAATCCCTCTATATTCTGAGTCTCCTCAGGCGCAGCAAGAAAACGACGAAGCCAAAGAAGTCTTCGATATCCTTAATGATCAATTAATTGCTGAGCTCCCTCAACTACTCGACCTCAGGGTGCCCTATTTTGATCCAAGTTTCGAAGCTATGATTCGGATGCAAGCCAAGTTTGCGGAAGAGGGCTACGAAAAATTGAGCGGGGTGCAACGGTAATACATTTCTTCTTTCCATCCTAGTAATCGCTGATGGAAACTGTTGACAGATATTTTCCTGACAACGTCCGAGACGATTATGCAGCTGGTCAGCTCGACGCACAGGTAGTCTTCGCCAGTTACACTGATTTAATCATTCTGACCAATAGTTGTACTAGGTGGAAGGAGTCTTACAAGAGATGAAGGAACTTTCTATTTGCGGCGGGAACTAGCCCCCCAGTCTGTTTTGTAATTTCGGGGTGTCTATATTCAATTGTAAAACCAACAAACACCATATATGTATATGTCCGATATGATAGACATAGACATATACACCTGTTCGGGCCCATCATACCCGGCTTCAAGTCGCGTTTATTCATGATTCCACATCAACAATTGTCGATTTATCCGTGTGAGATAAAAATCCATGAGTATATGGGTCATCCTAAATTGAACAACCAAGGGGATGAAACGACATGTACTTCATATTATATTACACCCGTGAGCAACGAGGGGTGCCGTAGAGAACAACACTTACATGATGTATCACATAGCTAATATTTTGGCGCAGGGCTTTTAAGTTGAAGACGTTGAAGCAAAGGTTCTTTCTGGATACGTTCCTCCAAATTCAACGTCCGACTTCCTCCGCGACCGCCTCGTCCTCTATTCCCTCGACTCGCATAGTTTCCTCGTCCGCGGGACGAGGGCACATCATCTCGAGAGCTAGTCACTTGACGTCGTCCAAGATTGAGTCGTTCGTCTTGTGATGTATAGACCTGGTCAGAGTAGCTAGGATTTCCGCTTGGCTGATGAGGATCAGAGCTCCGGGATGGCGAACGTTTATAGGAATCCGACGCGTAAGCCGGTCGATATCTCTGGCCGCCCCTATAACCTTCTGAGTCACGGTGTCCGATTCTCGCTTGTAGGGCAGCGGGGCGCTCGAGAGAGGGTGACCATTCACGAGATGGAGGCAGACGGGCCGGACGTTTCATATAAACAGTATCGAGTTCACGGTCGCTATTTGGTTGCCACTGACGGCGGGGTGGGGGTCCATCTTCATGTGTATCCTCTCGGCTCCGCCTCTTGCCCAGAATCGGAGAACGTGGCACTGGTGGCGGAGTCGCAGTCTTCGATTGACGGGCTCTAGGTGACCATTCCAAGGAGCTACTTGGATAGTATGATGGGATGGGAGATTGTGGAGCAGGCGAATAATGTTCGCCACGACGGTAAGGGTATGGTGGTGTTAGCTCTTCAGTGCGAGACATTGACCCGTTCCCCTCGTCATCCATCCAGGTAACTGGTCGATCCCACCCGCCGTTTGCATGAATTATGGGGGCAATCTGCGATTGATCATCGAAAGTTTTAGGGTCACTTATCCGAGCATTGTCTACTCTGTGATCTTTCTTCTGAGATGCCCCAACTGGTGTTGGTTTTTTCACTTGTGTCCTAGAAGATATCGATGGACGTACATGTACAGATTGGGATTGTCTATCGGTTCTTGAAGAGAGTGGTTTGTTGCTACCAGAAGCATCAGAAGATGCCAGGGTGCTAGTTATCGGAGGTGGTCGTTTGACATATGCTTTTTTTGCCAACGAAGTCGAATGTACTTCGGCAGGCAAAGGTGAGGGTGCTTTCATTGGTGGATGGATAAGGTTGTGAGTGCTAGGCGAAATAGGCAATTGGTTAGACGAAACACTATCCTTTTTTTGATGATGCGCAAGTTTCGGTCTTGGAGGGAGAGGATAGGGCTTTGGTGGTAGGGAATTTTTTGGAACATGAATATTGGGCGGCTCGGGCTCTGCACCCCTGCCTTTTGGGATCAGATGGCTCACTGTATCAGTCTGGCTAACCATCACGTTATTCGGGGTCGGAGGATGATCATCTGGAGGAGGCTCCCGTTTGATAATGTTAGGAGTGAGATATGTATCCCACAGAACTCCAATCGTACTCTTGACGAAGCGAAGGTTGGCGGCCTGAGCTTCTGGTGACGCAGGAGGCATTTGCGATGGTGGTATAATGTACATATTTCCCGGATTCTCGCTATGAGCACTGAAAGACTCCACTTCCTCTGGGAAAGTTGGTGTGTGATGCCGCAGCTCAGGAGAGGTCGTCGTGGGGGATATTTTAGATAGAGGCTTCCGTAAGGGTCGGTCACTAGGCATCGCCTGTGGCTTCTGTGGGGAAGTGTTATTTTTTACTTTGACTGCGCGTAGACCAGTGGCCGCTGAACGAACAAGTGTTGGCGATGGTGGGGGGGTTGAGTGGTGTGATTGTTTCGTCGGTGTTAGTCCCAACTTGACGCCACCGGAAAATGACGGTTGCGAATGCGAATGGCGGGTAGAAGTAGTTGGGACTGGAGAAGTTGAAGATGACGGAGCAGTCGAAATCTTTTCCTTCTCTCTAGCCCTCTCAGCGTTTATCCTGGCGGCAGTCTGGGCAGTTGTACGCTGTTTTAATGCCATAACCTCCTGACGCCGACGCTGTTGCTCCGCGATGAGCTCCTGTTCCTTCGTCTCCGCCTCTCGTTCAAGCTCAGCTGCTCTCTCAGCCTCTTTCTCCTTCAATTCTGCGAGTTCGCGTTGCTTGCGTTGCTCTAGGAGGCGTCGTGTCTCGACTCGTTTGGCTTGTTCAAGTTGCTCCTGCTCAACCGATGCCCGTTCCTTTTCTCTGTTATGAGCCTCCAATGCACGTTTGGCTTCTTCTACAGCGGCAGATTTGGCTCGAGGCCTGGGTGGCTCATTAGTGATTCCGTTAGTGCACGATACAGCGTCTCTTTTAAGCTTGAGTCGTGATTCGTCGGATAGACGTTTGGTGTGATCTTGAGCCTCGATACGCTCCCGCTCCATCATTTGAAATCTAGCCACTTCAAGCTTCTTCTCATGCAACTCGCGCTTCCGCATCTCGCCCTCGTATTGTGCCTGTAGACGCGGGCGTCCTTCCTGCAAGGACGTTTCCGAACGAGTATTGCTACTTTCTATAGTGGCTGGAGATATTTCGTCGATTTGGGGCTCGTGTTGTGTTTGTAGGGCATTCATCGGGGTAGTCACTAGGGCGTTTGGAACATGTCCATCTTCTGAGCACCATGTTTGCATGGCAGCATCTGCTTCGTGTTCAACATACCTTCGATATTGCTGATGTCGACTGGGAATATCGATAGTAGTCTGGGGCGGTAGTGATGGTTGATTATTCAGGGTATCTTCGGGGAGAGCAACCTCTCGTGTCTTGGCTTCAGTCAAGCCCCTGAGTTGACTCTGCTGCGGAAATTGCGCTGCTTCCGGCCTTTTGAGGGCTTCCTCCTCTTCCCTCTCCCCCAACCATTTGCCCAAGGCTTGCAAGTCACCTTGAAGCTGGACAAGATTAGCTTTCCAACCCAAATCACCACCATCATCTGAGGTATTAGATGTAAGCCGTTCCATAGCAGATACTGCCTCAATTGTATGTGTTTTAGCTTTTTCCGCAGCCGCGAGACACTCTTGTGCGGCGGTATCTGCTTCACGGGCGGATGCCAAGGATCTCTGAGAGAGCGCGTAAGAGCGGTGAGCTGCTGATAGGGCAGTGGTGGACTGAGAATTAGCTGCCTGGATGAGGAAAAGAGCTTCTGTTGTATTTGGTGGGTGAAGGTTGGAAAGAGACAAGATAAGGCGTGTATGAAGAGCACGTAGGTTCACGTAGGAGGATTCCCCACTATGTGCTGATCTCCTGGATATATTTTGGGCGTCCGGAGCTATTTCAGCAGATGGTATTGATTCTTTCAGGGCAGATGATGAGGAAGAGAGTGTGATAGCGGCTTGAAGTAACGTATTGGGCATGGGCTGTGAAGAAACCGGATGGCCGGGATTCTGAGGTAAAATTTGTTGAGGTAATAAATGAGCTATATCAGGTGCTTGTAGTTGCCCTGTTCGACATGTGTTCTGTGCGCCAGCAGGGTGGTAGGATTGGATTGAAAGATTTTCCAGTGTCTTGTCACCGATGTCTGGCGTCATGATGTCAGTAGAGGGGGTGGCCTTTGTCAAAGACTGTAGTAAAGACGGTCTAGAAAAAGCAGAGGCAGGAAGAGGAGGCTGCTGGGGGTCTAAAAATACAGATGGTGAGGGAGACGAGGGCTCATAGTGTTGAAAATTTGCTATGGGTGTTGAGATTCGTTTCAGGAGCTGTGGTTCTTGGCCAATCGTTTTGAACCTGAATTGGGAAAAGGGGGGAGGTGGTGGGATGGATACCGCGGTACTAGGTACAGGTAGATGAACAGCCTCTTCATTAGATGTAGCCTGATCTTGGGCTAAAAATTCATTTTCCATCAGTGGAAAGGTTGGTGCTATCGGAGGAGTCAACTTTTTTGCGACAAATATAGGGAGAGAGCATGTGCAAACATGTCGCTGAGAGGGGTCAGATCGCTTCTGTCACGCTTGATCTTCGGGTGCTTGCAATATTGTGTACGCCGGCGTTTCTGCGAGGATTACGGTTTGTGGGTGTCAAGTATGATGGAAGTTGCAAGGAAACAAGAAATCGCGCCGTATCGCGGTCTCACTTTGATCATTGATCTTTTTACCGAGCTTTATTATTACCACTTGCGTCTGACTCCTTTACGCATTGAAACCGTGCCATTGTTGTTGTACTATATATATATTCAGACTGATAGTGAATAACAGTGAGTATGCGCCGGCGCCTACGCTGGTTCTAAGCTGTGCCAGAAACGAGGTTTCAGGAAGCCCTTCAAGCTAGTTTCCTTTGTGTACTGTTCCGTGAATCTTGGTGCTGATATCGATACATAATTTATCAGGCATATGATTCAGTTGAGCGTTACTGGCGCCTATAACCACTCACGTAGGTTCATGTCTTCCGAAAGCATCCATAACTTGCTAGGAACTAAAATATTCGATATTCAGTGCGTCGGTATTCATCTACCTCGTCAAATCCTGAATATCCACAGTAATACCACGCGAGAGAAAATCATTATTCGACCTCGATGTAAGGTATATGCCAAGAAAGGAAGTGTCAGGACGCTCTCATGCTTCACTTCCCTCGAAGATCGGGCAGTCCCCCAGCTAGCGTCCGTAGCAGCCAATATCCGATTGCAATCACAAAGGGCAGAGAATGCGGCTACCAGGGCCAGTGCCACGTCCTCTGAATGTACCGAGACAAGGGAAATGAACCAGAAATTTAATGGATGCCCATGCCAAACCAGCCCTCCCAACGCGAGGCCGTAGGTTACAATTGCAGCTGCTACGAACCCGATGTTGCCACACGCTGCCGGTTGCTTGCTCTCGCAGATTGATGTGTCACCTATTCCACAAACCTAGGATGCTTCTAATCCTTCCGTGTCTTCGGAATAGTTTCTGTATAATGGTTGCCACTCGTGAACATTGCTTGAGTAGCGCTGGCTAGAAAAAAACCATGACGTGCCGCAGAATTCATAATCAGGATTTCATCGCTATCGCGCCCCTGCTCCATGTTCGTGTTTTGACTATTTAGATTGCTGGTCTAAATTGAGCGATGTCGGAGAATGAGTCCGGTAGGCCGTTCCTGTATGCCTCCCTAAGATGAGCCGAAATAGGATTAACGGCGTTCCGCAAGGCCGATATTACTGCGCTGGCAGTCATTTGTAGACTCCATAGGCTGACGGTCTTGATGCGCTGCCGGTTCATTGCAGACTGTGAGACGTGATATGCGAGGGCTTCATAGCTCTTTTAAAAAAGTTGAGAAATCATCTAACGGTGTGTTCAAGAAAATTTACCTTCAAGGAGATAGCATCCATCATGCCGGCTTCAGAACTGTGTCAGTTTGCCACATTAACTGAAGGATTTATCATCTTACTTTCCCACATCTGGTTATCAAGTTAGCCATTTTGAGCATCATAGATATAGACATAACTTACCGTCCATGCTCCATCAAAGTCATCAAGATCCATCACGACACGGCAGTGAATAGGTACCAGTGTTCGATTGGCACTAGAAATATATTAGTATCATAGCGAAGAAAAGGCGAAATAACTTACTTCATGAACGCCACAATGGGTCTAATGAGCGCGTTATTGACATATGATAAATCGTTGGTGAAGATCGGTACAGCCGCCTTCAAGTCCCGGAAACGCAGGTCGATGTCAACGACCACTTTCAACTTATCATCACGGTCACCCTCGGCACCTTGCGGGGCACTGAGTGCTGGTTTGACAAGCTCACGCTGGCCGGGAATGCGGTCTAATTCTAGGTTTGTTGAGGACAATGAGGTGGAGATAGAATCCACAATTTCGCCGAGGATAGCGTTGAAGGGTAGGTCATCGTGCGGGTCGCGCGGGAATTTGATGTCTAGAACCGCATCGACTTTGCCCGAGGTAATCCAAGAAATGGGACCGCCGTCTGTCGTGGTTTCTTGCAGGTGGTCGATGTTGACGCCATCGATACGGACACGAGACTATCCACGAAATTCATGAGCACCTGTCAGGGAATTATCAGGTATACGAACCATTCGACTCCATTCCCCATCCTTCAGGTCCATCTCGGTCGTTCTCCCAATACTTTGGGGTTTATGGAGACTGAATAGGCAGTTGTCAAACTGACCAACAATATTTTCTGCACATAGGAAGTCGTAGAACAACCAGCGTTTCCTAAACTGGCGCATGTCCGCACGGAAAATGGACGCAGTGTACGGGCGGAAACCATCAGGCTGGTGAACAGTAATGAGGACATCTTCAAGGAGGAGAGATTCAAGTTCAAAATCGCCAGTTTGTGATTCGTGCCTGAAGTGAGCTGGATCTAGAGGGTTCTCTGGATCCCAATACACTCCTCGACGGTCTGGGGACATTGGTTAGTTGGACAAATCAGAATTGCGAGATATTTATTTGCTTACCTAGGACACCGCGGACACCCTTGACAACTGCATCTTCGACGAGCCCTTTGCCATCTAACCACCTCCACAAAGAGAGGGTGACGTCTACAGAGTCAATATTAAGATCAAACAAAGACATGTTCCAGTCTTCATCAGCAAGCGATGGGACATCTTCATGATCCTCATCTTCGCCGAAGTGGTGGTAAGACGCGGGGTGATTACTGACGTCATAACCGACGGCGGTGAGGTGGTCGACTTGTTTGCGGGTTTCGGAGGTTGTACTGGGAGTAGGCCTTCGAGATACATACACGTTTTTGAACGAAATACGCGAGTCTTTCCATTTGGGTAAGATCGCAGACTCGAATATGATTGTGATGCCAGTTTCAGACGTCAGATAGTCACTGATGGCGCGGGCCACATAGTCTGAAATAATGGTGTAAGATAGGATGAGTGATATCTGCAAGTATGTTGAACGTACTTTGAAGGCGAAGACTGTTAGCGATAGCAAAAATAACGGAAAAGAAAGTAGTGCTGACAAAAGGTGGTGAAACGCTGACAATCGCCAGTAGACGATGGTTACTCACGTTCCAATTAATATCCAAATTGTCTGACTGAAGAGAAACCAAGTCAAGAAGGCAGATATATCATCTGCATTGAATTTTCGAAATGACTTGATGGTGAACCATTTGAAGCGTATGCGGGTGCGCTGCCAAAAACCGGTAGCGACATTCAAGAGGTCGTCCCTGGTAGGTGTGTGAGGATGTGGCACGGACAAAGCTAGACGACGGAAAAAGCGGGAATAATTGTCGAGATTATGGTTTGGACGAGATAGCGGTGGAATGGACGTGTTGGTGTTGTTCTCCTGGGGCCTAGTGGAGGGTGTGGAGCTGGATTGTTGGGGCTTGGGAGGTACATTCGAATCTTTTAACTCTTTTCGCGGTAGCGCAGAGTGAAACAGACGTGAAAACCGCAGCGACGGTGAAGAGAAAGTGTTGGTCTGAATTGTATGATTTATGTTCAGAGTGGACACACGAGTGGGAAGTAATACTGTAGCAGAGGTGTGTTGTCTTCGAAAGAAGGTGCTAATGAGACTATAGCGGTCTGCAGACGAAATGGCGCGGCGAAAGGTCAACCGAGTTGTGAATGAGCTGAGCGCCATAAAAGGCGTGGTCCAAGACCGTTCGAATAGGTTTAGACTTTTGAAAACTTGAAACTCGTCATGTTACGTAACGCGTGTTCTCCCCCTCGGTCCGATCGTGATCAACCAGCGACGAATCGAGACTCCAAGTACTATAAGGACCAACTAGCATTCCGTGACCAAAAGTCCCCTATCATGGCTCTTCAATCTTTTCTGAACGTCGGTTACGACCTCCTCGACAAGGTATACCCATATCAATGAGCCCTATATCTTACTTATTCTCTAAATTGTGTGCCGGTTTAGGGACTCGTCCCCGACTTCATTATTCGTCGCGTCATCCGCGCGTTACTACGTCAGAGACTTCGGGAAATAGACAATGGCTCCTTCGAGGCCAATCATGTGGCGAAAATGCGTTGGATTGAACAAGTCCGCGCACGGGAAAGGATTGCAGACGTGCCAGAGAAGGCTAATGAGCAACATTACGAGGTACGGCAGAAACAATAAACGACTGAGCACGACTGACACGTAACTAGGTCCCCACCAAGTTCATTCTCTCCACCTTGGGTCCTTTTGGAAAGTACTCTTCGTGCTTATACCCAACAGGAAGAGAAACCCTTGCGGAAGCGGAAACCTTCATGCTCGAAAGCTACTGCGAGAAGGCTCAGCTAAGAGACGGACTAGACATCCTAGATCTGGGTTGTGGTACGTTAAATCAATATAACTCGGTGAAATTTTCTGAATCCCTTTGTCCTTAAAAGGATGGGGCAGCCTCTCTCTCTTCCTCGCTCAGGTATTTATCTCACATTGCTGTGTCTCTACACAGTGCTTTTATACTTTCATATTCAGAAATACCCCAACTCTCGTATTACCGGGATATCCAATTCAGCAACTCAGAAGGCCCATATTGACGCGACCGCAAAGGAGCGTGGACTAACTAATGTCTTTGTGAGTACACCACCTTCTCGCGTGAGCTATTGTATGAGTATTAATTCTTACAGATCATAACCGCTGACATTAATGTGTTTAATTTTAACGGAGAGAAGCTGTATGTTGTCTCATCCGAATCCTTGACTTCGATTCACTTAACGCCCCTCCTTGAAGTTTCGACAGAATAATATCCATTGAGGTTCGTATCAACCTGTATACTTTGAATGTGGATTGAGCTATGTTCCTTAGATGTTCGAGCACATGAAGAATTACCAGATCCTTTTCCAAAAGGTGTCCACCTGGCTGCGGCCTCGGTCGGCTTTAATAGACAAAACCGATGAAGCCTTACTCTTCATCCATGTCTTCTGCCATCGTACGACTCCTTACCACTTTGAAGAAGATGATGGCTGGATGGCTCAAAACTTCTTCTCTGGTGAATATCTTTCCTTTTACATGTAGACCGACCATGATTTGAAATCAAATACTGTCAGGTGGTACGATGCCATCTCATGACCTCTTCGTACGTGCAAGTTCAAACCAATCACCTTTTTGGCTCACACATGGTCTACATAGACGTATTTCCAGTCAGACCTGACTCTCATTCGGAGTTGGTACATTAATGGAACACACTATTCTCGCACACTTGAGGACTGGCTTCGGCTCCAGGACAAGAACGGCAAAGGTACGATGGCCACCATACTTGGCAACACTTGGAGTAGTTTATTGAGAATATCGATACTGTTACCCAACAGACGGCCTGGCAGAGCTGCAAGCTGATGCTGTAGCAAAAGGAAAATCACCTGTAGATGCTACCAAGGCGTTCAACCGGTTCGTATCCTCTTTGACCTACGCACGAGTTCAGGTTCAATTATGCCCTTCAGATTCCGCGTCTTCTATATGGCATGTTCCGAGTTATTCAATATGGATGCAGGCCAGCAGTGAGTGCATGTTTAGTTTGAACCAAATCAGATTGTGCGTTAATAGTTTCCAAGATGGGGTCTTGGACATTATCTATTCAAAGCCAAGTAAAGTAGGACATCAAGGCAATGGTACATTACTGTTTCTGAATCATGCAAGAGATCGAAAGTAGTTTACATAAAAATGGAGCACTAGATATTTTGCCGCATGCAAGGTCGCGCTTGCTCCCAAGAATCTTTCCTGAATTTTTGCCCCCAACTGATCACTCGTCAAGATTGTTCAAGAGACGGAGAATGTTAAGGACTGGTTTGGGAAAGTAGAGTCACAATCAGCTTCAGTTTGTCCATACGCAGAAACCTTACATAAATTGATAAAACTGTAAAGAAAAATAGTTAGTATATAGAGATGTATGTCATGCAGTGAGACACAAACTCAAGGTAAAGCGAAATAGCACCCATGATAAATTCATCAGGAGAGAGTTTCGCATTTATCATGTAGGTGTCATAGACGATGTATCCACTGAACAAGAGGCATCCTCCAAAGGCGAACACCAGATCCATGGTCTTGCCAAACGGTATGAAGATCTGGACGAAGCCAGCCATAACTGGAGACTGGTTCAGATTTCGGCTCGGATGAAAAGATGTCAAATAATACCCATCGCAATGAGCGCGCCGAAAAGGAAAGGCCCCATGCCAGAGAAGTCGTACTGGGAAAGGGAGGTGTGAGGATCAGCAAAACTAGTACATCGAGATGATGACGTGCTTTGGATTGAAAGGTGAACAGCGTCAGTCCGATGAAGACGCCAAGTGTGATCAAGCTAAATGATGGTGGATGAGAACGTTGGGATCGCAAAGAGTATCTGTCAAGACGCACAGGGCTTGCAGGACAATCTTGTTTTCATAAAACGCGACTACTATTCCAAGAGTGAACGCCTCCATTAATGTGAATGTGGTGAGTAAGACAAAGTTGAGCGGATGGCTGTGGCGCTTCCAGTACAGGACACCGAGATTGATAAGGGTACCGAAAAGGGGAACGTAGAATGCCCAAATGCTAAAGAGATAGTCAGGATCGATACACTTTGACCTATAAAAGAGGCTGCGTACTGGGTTTGGACCCAGAATAATGTCGAGGGTGACTGGGATATGCCTCCACCGACGATGACCGTTGCGAGCTGTGGTGCGGGCGTTAGACGAAGTCCTCAACTACTGGAGACGAACAAAGTTACTATTTGGCAGACTACGTTGAGAAATAGTTAGCCTATTATCGATGACTTATAGCACGCGGGAGCTCACGTAGGATCGTGTAGACCTTGCGGATAAATGCGTTTCTGATCTCTGGTGAACTGTCTGATACCGTGGTGCCATACTGCACAAAAGCGAGCGTGGGCATCCATTTTTAGAATATAATAGAAGATGCGTCTCTGCGCACCTTGAAATCATCAGGAAGGTCACCTTGAGCGGGCTGGTTGAAGTATGCGCCAGCACTGTTGCTGCTTGAGCTGCCAAGAAGTGGTTCCCTCGCCTGGCCATTATCAAAGTAGTTGTTGTTGGGTTTTTGGGAGGTACCCGTAGTACCGTAAGATGGAGGGGGAACTGGGTATTGGCTCATCGTAGTTGTGGGAAGTGGAACAGCTTGTCTGAAGAGAACGAACTTGGATTAGTATAACCACCGGCAAACTCCGGGCCGCAGTATTTGTCACTGCCACTGTGGCTATGACCCGCCCACTCACCGTCAGGCTACTTACATGCAAATTGTTATGATTACAGTCAGCCGCTGCTTCTATATTAAAGTCGCAGACCATCTGTAGAACCCTGCTCAACGATGTACTTGTCAATCCGCAAAACGTTCTCTCGTCTACCGGCTCATCACAGGACAGTGTCTGAGGCTTCCCAACTTGAACACACTCCACTCCCTGTTCGGGTCTCACGACCTTCTTCAATGACCCGACTCGAAGGACTGTTCCGTCTCGCTTGTCCACCTCAGGAGCCACCGTCAACCGCCATCCCGCAGGCTACTGTTACATCCACACCCGATCATCTAGATCCCTCATCGATATCACCAGAGCATGTCTCTTCAGATGCCAAGAGGCTGACCTTTCTAGAGAATGAAAACATGCGACTGCACGAGCGAATCGAATATCTCAAGCTAGAGGCACAGGTGCGGGAAGAGGAGCTTAATCGTTTCAGGAGCGACTATTATGGTGAACGGTTCAAGGCCAATTTTCGCAAGCGCATCACTAAGTCTGCAGGGGATACTAATGAATCTCAGAATCTCAAACTTGTCCAGGCTGAAAAATTCATCGCTTCTTTGTTGGAGCTCGACTTCGGCCAGTCTGTGTTTTCGGAAGCCTGGAATGCCACCACTATGGGAGTTGACCCTGATGACGCCCTTGTAAACGCTATCAAAAAGGCCGCCGCGAGGTCTGGGACATCGTGGTCTAAACTTCTGCCTGCTATCGCTCGCCCAAGTTCTCCGGACGAAGCCATGATGAACACCGATCTTCGAGTCAAGGAAGAGCCCAAGGCCACCAAAAATTTCTCAAGTTTCCAGAATCCCAAATCCAGGCAGGCTAGTAGCACAGGTCTCATCGAACAATCTCCATTTGCGCTTTCGGGAACATCAATCGCGGGAGATTTCTGGTGGTATGGAGGGAGTGCTGCTGACGACCTAATGAGACAACTAAAGTCGAACCGAATGTCTGACAGCGCCAGGCTCATTCAATCTACCAAGATATCTGGCCCTGAAGCTACTGTGACACCTACTTGCATTCACGTTCCTGTGCCTCTACAAGAATCGAAACCTGGACGCCAGTCACCCCTTCCAATTCAAGTTTTCAAGGACAAATTTGACGAACAATCATCTCCGCGGAAACAGGTTAGGTCATCCCCAACAAACAAGCTGCGATCCATGTTCAGGGAGATCAACATCAACCTCACCGAAACTCGACCAGCAAAGGGAATGAAACCGTCCACCAAACCTCTTGGGAAACGCAGGGCAATCTTCATTGACCGTGTCCGACCTGGGTACATAGTACGTGCTTGTCAATATCTCGGCTCAGATAACTGATAGATTGGTATGGCAGGATGTGGCTCAGAACTTGAAAAGCAGCCCCTCCGACGGCATCATCCGGATTGCAGGCAAGGTGTCCTTTGATGAAGACAGCCCCCCTTCCTCCCGATCTCTATCTGCGCAATCTTTGACCCTCCCTGCTTGCGAAAAAATTACTCTGTCCGCTGAGAAGGCATTTCAATCCCTGGAACGGATTTGTTCAAGATTCAGCAGTGGTAGTTTGGGCTCGCTCGATTCCATGAGTAACCGCATGACGAGGTCACATAATGCCATGGATATCTCAAAAGTTCCTTCCATGATCGCCCCTCGAACTCTGGTTTCATGTGGCTCTATTAAACACCGGTACCCTTCTTTCACAGCCTCTTCGGAGATCCAGAACCCAACCCCACGTGTGGTGAGTAGACTGAACAATAAACCCCCAACCCCTTCCAATTCTTCCTTGTTTGCCGCACCTCCATTCCGATCGCCGAGTTCCTCTCCGAAGGAAAAGACTAGCCCAATGAAGAAGAAAATCCTCAGAAAACATACCTCACCACTCCGTATTGCAAAGAAGGGGAAATCTAGGAGCCTTGCTAGTTCCGATGTATAGTTTACCTTCAAATTACATTTCATCTAGATCTATCCGCAGGACACTAGCGCACATAAGGAGGAAGGCCCCACTCTTCTGGGACGAAGTCTTCAATCGACTTAAGAATTTGATCAGCCTTTTCCTTGCCAATGTATCCCAAATTAAGGAGGTTAGCATCTGGGACCCAAATGACTGCAAATTATCACGACTTGAGCAACGACTTCCGTGAGCGGGGAAGCCTGAACCACCAACCTGACATTCCTGCCCGCTTGCCTGCCTGCAATCCAGGTAAACCGTCTTCAAACACTAAAGCCTTGGCCCGCTCGATTACTTGTTCAGCGTTGTTTGTATCTGGGTATCCGACATTTCTTCCCAGCATCTCCCTCGCAGCGACGAGAAAGATGTCTGGCGCAGGTTTACCCTTCATTCCACACTGTTTATCATCCCCACAAACAACCTTTCCCTCAAAGCAGTCAAATACTTCACTTAGATGGCCTGTCTTGAGTTGAAAGTTCCGCCTTCGCGAGCCAGTGGCTAAGGCAATGGGAATATTATGTGCCTTGAGATGAAGTACGAGCTTTCGGATCCCAGGAAGAAGTGGTACTGTGGGCCAAATCGCGTCTTGTAATATGTTCCTATCGGAGAGGTATGTCTCGATATCAATTGGTAGATCCGGGAAGAAGGCAAGCAGGTGCTCCGCGGCCTGGCGTTCCGCTAGACAGCATTCATCGTCGGTGTGGCCTGAGCATCGGGAGTCCGTACGCACATTTGCCCATTATGCCGGCCTTCATCTCCCATGTCATCTCCTTTCCGTATTTCCCTAGGATTTCATCTACTCAATCATGAGAGTCATGATCTAGAAATATATTCCGTTGACCAATAGGACTGACTCGTCACATCAGTGTAGACTTTCTCAGAGTCAATCATAAGTCCTGCAAAGAAATAGTATTCTCAGATCTTACGGACAATGTTCGTGGAGGTCTTACCGTCCATATCGAAGAGAACGTATTCGATTTTAGGACGAATACTGGCCATGCTAATCAGTAACCTCAACGATTTTTTGAGATTTGCGGCTTTATACTTACATACCATCAGCGTTTGATCGGTGTTAACACCCCACCCCGAGGTAAGTTGCTCAACATCCGTGACTGTCTTCGCAATACCACTTACCTATGTCCGCTCTAGCGCTGCCCTCTTGGACTCCCATTCGGCGTCGTCGTTTTCTTTTTGGCCTTACATCTCTCATCGCCCTTCTCTTCTTATTTAGCACCCAATGGGAACTACCCTTCTCTCTTAGAGATGCTGGTTATGCGGCCTTGTCGCGTGCTAATATCGCACACCTCACCAACTCCTCTCCGCCCAAGCTGGACGAAGTATGGGGATTATTGCGTATGGTTACAGAAGAACCACAGAGGGTCTTGAGTGATGTCGAGAATCTGGATCCGTCACAGCCTATCAGTATGGCCGTATACGCCGGAGATAATCAAGTCGACTGGAAGAGGGCGGTCAGGAAGATGAACGAAAAATATCCTGTTATTATTTTTAGCAAGGTGCGCAGACTTTTATGCGATATTTGGTGCTACCTGCTTATTTGGTGAATTACAATTTTAGTCTTACTGCCCGTATGAAACCCCACCTTTTCTCCTGTCTATTAATATATATTTCCCCCACAGGTATTCACGACGTGCTAAGAAACTTTTGGATACTTATAACATTCAACCCCCTCCCAAGGTCATTGAGGTTGACTTGCGAGGTACGCGTGTTCCTGATCTACGAACCCCTCTCATATGTCTCATTTCCGAGCAATTTCGCACCTGTAGCGGACTCCGATATCTTCAAGATTGTTCTGGGACGTCTAACTCAGCACCATACCTTCCCCAATGTCATAATTCGTGGAAAGTCTATCGGCGGTTCTGATGACCTTCAGGCTCTGCACGATCAAAAACAGCTAACCAAAGTTCTTGAAAGGGCTGGGGCTGTTGTGCGGAACGATGGCTCAGGGAAGTAATAACCCTTTATTTACCGGTTTTTGCATTGCCAATTTCTGTGTAGCCTCTCAATTCAAAAGTGGGTTGGTTGTGCAAGATGCCATTTTGCGGAATTCCAGGGTGACTCAATCTACATACACGGGTGTAATTTTACAGTGTTCAAACTCGCTTGACCTTTCGCTAGTATTCAAGATCAAAATATTAGATGAACAGAAACGGTTTAGATTGGGCTATCAACGAGTACTGCATGCAGGATGGTCAACGTGGCGTTGAAGATGGAGTACTGTTCAGTGTTGAGCTCCGTCACCGACTCTACGGGAGACTTTGCATGGACCAGGTACGCAGCAATCAAATTAAGGTAGGCGACATCCATGTCCCGCCAACGTCACGTGGCGTTACTTTTTAGTGACTTTGTTGGATATAACGGGAAC
>JABCKI010005770.1:0-50112 GCA_018282025.1 Sphagnurus paluster
GGGCTGGCGAGCTGGTGAGCTTGTCGCGACCCCCACAACCCCGAAAAGCTGACCAGTAAGCTGTGAACTTGCTGATGTCCATCGCACAGCCTTCGCATCGGCATTTCCACTTAATTTTTCATATTGCGAGCCACTCGCCGGAGACATATAGTTCGTCACTCTCCAGCACTCCGCTTATCTGGTTCTCCTCGACTCGGAGTGGTTGCATTGAAAAAGAGAGGCTATCTTCACTTGGTTCTCGAAATTGGAGCTCCCGTCGATCGGAACGACCAAAAAAACGGTGCCCCTCACGCTCGTCTGTATACTGGAGACCTGGAGCCGAGGTAGCGGTGGGACCAGCACTGACTGTTTGTGAGGGGGCCTCATTCGCATTTTGTTCCTGAAGCGCATGTGCTCCAGCTGGGGTGCCATCCGTATCATGAACTGTCATGTTTTGATAGCTCTCTGTGTTGACGTATTCCTGTTCATCGCCCTCGGTCTCCAATTCACGTTCCAATATATGTGGGGTTGACCAGGGCCTCGGACTAGAGGTGGGTGAAACCCGCCAAAAGATAGTCCTTATATACTGAATTTGTTGACGCCGGGGATGATTCATGCCAGCCTCAGCAGTGATATATTCATCGCCACCGTCCGCCTGTGAATCACCATATCGCTGTTTCTGCCAGATCCCCGAAATGGAATCAAGTTCATCGAATGGTAAGAACCTTAACCTTTTGCGTCTGCGACGCGTCGATCTACTGCTATTAGTAGACGAACCACTGCTAGGCCGAGAGCCTTCGGATTGAACGTGGCGTGTACCCGATGAGGTTGAAGCTCCTCTATTGACGTGTTGGGGATTTTCGGTAGATGGCCTATCGGAGCCACGGGTTGGCCATGGTGTGCTCGCTCTAGGCGGAACGTAAACAGCACCCTCCCCGTGAGCTTGGTATGCTGCCGGGGGGTTCACAGTCGTCAGCGTAGAGTGTGTCATCTGAAAAGATACTGCGCCGCGTATCGTGGCCTCTATTTCTGTGGGTGGGGACTGCGGAATAAACTCCAAGTCGTATTCACCTATAGGACGCTCGGGGGAGCTCGTAGGCATGGTGTCTGATTGATATAGCTGTATTGAAAGTCTGTTGAGGTTGGACTGTGCGAGCCGGGAAGGATTTCCCGTGCCTGATTCAATTGAAGCTAGTGTAGAGAGGGGCGAGACTGGGTCGCTACTTCCGTACCGCTCGATACCCAGATCCAACTGCGGGATTGGGCCTATAAACATCTCCTCAGGTGATGGAGGGTTTTCGCTATTTGCAGCAACAGCGGGTACGAGATTTAAAGCTGCGGGGGTTGGGGGTGGTGTTATATTTCTGACCTCTTGCGGTGGATCTAATGGTGAATATTCCTCCCCCCACAAATGAGGTCGCTCGCCATCGCCGGGACTGTGAGAAAAACTAGGACCAGTAGACCACCGAGATCTGGGCTGTACGTAAGGAGCTTCCCGTCGAGATCTTGCTGGTGGGGTTTCAGAAGGAATATCGCCAAATCCTGGATAACTACCCTGGCGTCCCACCGAATCATATAAACCTGGAGGACGCTCAGAGTAGTCCGTGGACATAGCGTATGGGTACATTCTATGTCTGCCAAGGTTGGACTCTATGAGTCGAGAGGGACTTGCCGTGCTTCCTGATTCAATTGAAGCAAGTGTAGAGGGGGGCGAGAGCGGGTGACTACTTCCATGCCGCTCAGGCATCTGAGGTATCTGCGGTATTGGCTCGAAAGACGGCCCCTCAGATGATGGAAAGCCTCCGGTATTGGCAGCGACAACCGGTGCGAAATGTAGAGCTGCAGGGGTTGGGGGTGGCGTCACATTCCTGGGCTCCGTTCGATTTGGTGGTAAATATGACGTTGGATATTGTTCCCCCCACAACTGACGTTGTTCGTTATCGCTGGGGCTGCGGGATGGACTAGGAGCAGACCGCTCAAATTCATCTTCGACATCGGGAAGGGATTCTCCGTAAGGAGTTTCACGTTGAGGCCTTGTTGGCGGGGGTTGAGAAGGATCATCGTAAAATTGTGGATAATTATCTGGGGGTACCCAAACATAAACACCAGTAGGACGTTCGAGCGTGTTTAAAGGCGCATCGGCCTGTGATCGATGTTCCGTTGGATGTCCAGTGCCGGGGTTGTAATTTGCTTGTGTAGGGGAAATATGCGTCCCATGTTGAATTAACGCTAGGTTCGAGGGGGAGGACAGCGGGGGGCCGTTTAAGCTTTCAGTATTCGTGACTGCGGTGGGTACCAAATATGAAACTGCTAGGATTGGGGGTGGCGCCACATTCCTAGCCTGTGCTGGATTTGGCGGTAGATCAGATGTTGAATGTTGTCCCTGCCACGACTGAAGTCGCTCGTTATTGCCGGGGTTGCGAGATGCACTCGGAGGAGACCTATCCGAGTCGACATCGGGAAGTGATTCTCCGTAAGTGTAAGGAGTTTCACCGCGGCGAGGTATTATTGGCGGACGTTCAGAAGCAACATGGTGAGCCACGTTTTGGCGTCTCGTCCCGGCAAGAGTGTGTGGATTCCAATACATACTCGGGCTGGAACCACCGACAGGGATTGGACCCCAGCTGGGCATGTTTGCAGGATACAAAGGATTGGGTGTCAAGCCTAAGCCACTCGAATACCCTGGAAAGGTGTGACGAGAACGTTCTAGCCGATTCTTGGGTTTTGAATTGAGTTGTTGGCCAGTGCGCTGCTTTATCGTCTCTGCAAATCTTCTGCTCATCGCGCTCCCATAATGCCGGAAAGTGTTCAATATCAGGGCAAAACATAGAACTCCCAGGCCAAGAAGAACAGATATAGTGATGCGGACGGCTATCTCGGCGTGGCTAGATAAGGGTGTCGACTCTTGAGGTGTCGAACTGGTCCGCCATACGAAGGTCATGATGCAAGCAGTGTAAACAATGAACGACCTTTTATCACCAAATTTACATCGGTGGATAAAGATGTACGGGGTGAACATACGCACCATCCCAACCAGATTGCTGGCATCGCAAGTAAGACCCAAGCATTCCACCAAATTAATGTCTTTGAATTTTGGCTCTCCTTTATATATCGCAAATTGACAGTCAGGTACGGTATTCCCAGAGAAAGAACCACGAGACGCACTTGAGCCCATTCCAAGGCTTTAAAGGTATTGCGCATTGTTGAAAATCGGATGATGTATATGCAACCATAGAGCAAACTCATTAGGGCGCAAATGAGAGAGACTAGTGCACTATTCCGGGTGACTGGATCGGCGGCTGCACTTTCAATCTGCAACATCGCAAGGATGGCGCTGTATTTTTCCATTAAAATTTAAAATCTATGTTTGGAAAGCCTCACTTACGAAAGCAACAGAACAGACACAATGTTAAGCGTCTTCCATTCTCTTATAAGCGAATCGATGAACCCTTCCCAAGCCTTTCTGAGGTTGATACCGGCTTGACTCGTGTATGATAGCACCTGTGAAGTAGGCTCGAATCCTTGAGCGACCATATGCTTGATTTCCGGCATTGTCAACGCAGCCTCTTCAAAAATGTAAGTGACGCGGGAGAAGTAAAAAGAAGGAATGCGGAGGAGAAGGGTAAGGTATAGATTTCGGGCCAGAGTTTCAACAAAAAAGTCCTTGAAAGTATAGGAATAATATTGCAGATAAGAAACATGAGCGACTGGCTGCGTGGGCAGAGAAACTTCGTTGACGGCTGGGGGCGTGGACATCTCGGTGAACCGTGATCCTGGAACGGCAGCTGTGCGCCGTCGACGTCGGAATGGGTCCACAGGTGTGTATACTTTGAATTCATCCCCAGCCTCAGGCCTGCGCGCAAGAGTAGGAGGTGGACCAGGCTGTGATGTGTTAAATTGATTCGCATAGCCTACGGGAGGGATATCGTGGGGGATGTTGGCGTGGGGGATATTGGCGTGGGGGATATTGGCATGGGGGATATTGGCATTGGGGATATTGGCATGGGGGATATAGGCGTGAGGTGCTGTGTGATCGACAGTTTGACCTTGCGAGAGCCGAAGATGCACATCATTGGTGACATTGGGTGAAACCAAATGCTGTTGAGGCACGCCTAGGGTGCCGCTAGGAGATCTAGCAGAGTAATTCGATAGGGTCACTGTCGGGATTGGATCCTGAAGGTAATCATCGCGATGAAGATCACGTGCGTAATTGTTGCCGCCACTCATCCCATCATGTCGATCCATTTCATGCAGAACTCGCCCGATGGATGAGGATGCAGTCGAGCGTAGAACGAGGGGGCAGCGTATGGACGAATAGAATCGACATTTTTGGACAGCATCCAGTACTCATGCCAGTAGGTCTCTCATGCCAGTGGGCGTCCAGTGATGGTCATGAGATGGTACTTTGGGCCTCGAGGCAAATTCGACAGCGGACGACCGAATTTGGTCCACCATCACTACACTGAAGTTACATTCAACTCCCTGTAAAGCTCAGCTGGCTAGAGTTCTCATGAGTGGGTCGACAACACACTCCACCTGACTACGCTGGTAAAAATTGGGCGCGACGTCGACTCACCAATACAATATGCTTTCACGAACCAGTTATACCATACTTTGAATTCGCTACATGATCCCAACCACCGCGAAAGGGTCTCGTACAACGGAACTTGTTATCTTTGTTATCTCCCCTTAAATCCTACTTATGCGGAGACTTTCTTGGATTTACACTTTGCATGTGCTTGAAACTATGGGAAGCGATGACAACTTCACTCGGCGATCTCAGGAAAACTGTAGCCGCGATCCGCGGTAATCTCGTCAGCTAATATGCCTCTCGCTATAGCTCTAACAGGAATAGGGTTCCGCCAAACGTACATGCTGATCCACATCATCATCACTGCAGACTCGACACAAAACATGTGAACATTTCTTGCTTCCAAACTTCTGAGAACTCTGGTCACGGTTGAATGCACCAGAATGGCGAACGTTGTGTCTATTGGCCCTTGCATTAACGGAAGTATTTCACTCCTTCCTTTTCTTGGCACACATATGACCATGTGTTCTCATTCACTCACCGTCTGACACGCATGCGCGTTATCTTTGACAGGATTCCTATAGCATCTATAAAACCGCACAAATCACTCAAGTTATGCCATCGAGTTCAATACATCTCGAGCTATCGAAATGCGGTCTCTCATCATCTGGACTCTTATTGGCACCAGCGGCGCCTTGGCGAACACCATCCGCAACCCCGCTCGAAAGGCAGAATATTGGAATGGAGAGGTCCACGAAGCTATCATGAAGAACAAGACCGCCAGCTGGGCTGCCCGACGCGCCGCTGGGGAGTACAAATCCGCGAGGTTTGCTTCCCTGTCCTACACGCCCTGCGTCAATGGTTAGTCGTTCCTTGGGCATTCCGAGAGGCTATTTTTGACGCCCTGGAATTTCAGGCCGTGCAGGTGAATTTAAATGCAACAACGTTGATCTTTACTCTTTCAAGTCACATGCACAACTTGGTAGCGCTACCGGTGAGGGCAGGTAAGAGGATTGGATTTTTAGCAATCAATTCCTTGTTCTAAACAAATATCTGTAGCTCTAGCTGGGGATGGGAGCACGCGGGTCGCGATTTCGGTATCATCGCCCAATCTGATGGTGCGGCTTTTATCGAAATCCTCCCCACCGGGGAAATCGACTACCTTGGCCGGCTCCCGAAGACTGATGCCGCCGCTGTTTCCATTTGGAGAGGTCTCTGTCTCGCTATTACCTTAGATTGGTCGATACTGATCCCACTTAGAAATCCGCGTGTCCGGAAATATTGCTGTCATTGGATCTGAGGCAACTAACCATCACGTTCA
The DNA here is from genome assembly GCA_018282025.1 of Sphagnurus paluster. Classification (NCBI taxonomy): domain Eukaryota; kingdom Fungi; phylum Basidiomycota; class Agaricomycetes; order Agaricales; family Lyophyllaceae; genus Sphagnurus; species Sphagnurus paluster. The sequence continues at coordinate 5,832 of JABCKI010005770.1, forward strand.
GTTCTTTGACCTCACGAAGCTCCTTAAAATCAAACCTGAGGAGAAGCCTAAGACCTTTGACCCCAACAATGATGCGTCATTATTCCGTGGGTTACCTGTCGGGCGTACTCATAACGTGGTGGCCAACCCCGACTTTCCTTATGTGGTCTCGGTGGGCAGTTTTCCCCGAACGAGCCAATTTGCTGCTGGTCTCGTTTTCATCGACATCAGGGACCCAGCTAACCCAAAGTTGCTGGGATATCAAGCGGAAGATGGATACGTTCATGAGTAAAAGCTACATTATTAATATTTTGAAACCAGAGGCTGATGGAGTTCTTTAGTGCACAGTGTCTTCTCTACCGCGGGCCAGACACCAGATTCCAAGGAAAAGATATTTGCTACGGATACAATGAAGATACTTTGACGATCTATGGTGAGCCTGGACGATTTTTTTCTTTCTAATTTGCCTCCTCAACTTTGCTTTACCCCAGACGTGACCAACAAGGCTAACTCAACCATCATTTCACGCACCGGCTACGATGGTGCCAGTTATACACACCAAGGGTAGGCCGTGTTGTCCTTTTGTGCGAACGACTTGGATAAACCTTCATCCAGATGGGTTCTGGATCCCAATGACCAGAGTTACCTCGTCCTCGACGACGAACTAGATGAGCGCAACAAAGCTGGTCTCGCAAAAGACGGTTTCCCGATCACATACATCTGGGATATTCGCGACCTCACCAAACCCGTTCTGACCGGCCACTACAAGTCTAGCGTCAAAGGCATTGATCATAACCAGTATGTCGCTAATGGCAAGTCCTACCAGGTTCGTAAATTCACCCCTCCCGAAGGCGTGGTTGATTGACTTTCCCTCTCTCTAAAATAGTCCAACTACGGCGCTGGCCTGAGGATCCTTGACATCAGCTCAATCCCAAGAGACCCTACTGGACGTAGTGTTCGTGAAGTTGGGTACATTGATATCTATCCCGAGGACGACAACGCTGAAGGTGGCGGAAATGTGGCCTACGCCGGAAGTTGGTCGTCATATCCCCTGTACAAGTCTGGCTGGATTTTGGTCAATACGATCGAACGCGGAGCAGTAAGTATCATTGAATACATCTTCGAGGGTCTGCTCGCTCATAAAGCTATTCATACAGTACGTCGTGAAGTATACCGGTAAATGAGAAATTTCCAGAGACGGTATTTAATATGGGATGCTGTAACTGCTCATAAAATGGGCTTTTTTTGTACATTACCAATGTGCGCTAAGCAATCGAGGCTTCTGTATCATCCTGAAAGGAGTATTTAGATAGAGAAGGATTTTTACCACATGTTCATTCACATGAAATGAGGACCGTCGACGGTCGAAGGAAGATGGCGTATCGGTGAGATCAGCCCCGCGGTCCCCGATTCGGTGGCTCTCTTATATTAATAATCACTCGCAAGTACTAGTAGGGGAGAGTTCTGTCAGCGCGTACCGCTCCACGTGCGTCGTAGATTTCAAGCTGTGCTATACCTCGAGCTCATCCAAACATGTGGCAATATATTATACGAATTCATAACTATTAGATTAATTATAGTAATGTAATCGACACGGCGAACCTCGGTCAATTGAGATTAAAAAATCAAAACGGTTGGCGTGATATAGTCATCCTCATGCCTACCGCATCTAGACTGATAACTAAGTGAGAGTGTCTATTTCTTGGGTGGGGTCCCCTTCCGTCATGCACGTTTGTGAGGCAGCAAATCGGAGGACAGATCTTTGGCCGGGTTGTGACTGTAGAGAGTGGTGGAGTCCCTTTCGTCGACCATTTAACGATACCAGTAGGACGTTCGCATATCTGGCCAAGGGGGTTATGTCGTGAAACAACCATGGTAAGAACACATGACACGTACAACCGGCCGCGAGCCGCCAAACTTGAGTTTTGGAATCATGTCAGCCCAACGCACTCACAAAAGGGAGAGATACTGACACAAATACTGTAAGGTACCTTCCGGGTAGTCCTAGGTAGAACGCAAGTTCGATTATAGCTAGAGCAGCGGTAATGGCGCTTGACTCGATAGAAATTATGATGAGTCGATTGATGAGCGACTCAGTGCTTGCGAAGACGGAGCTGTGGCGGGCTTTTGCGAGCTTTGAGACTACATCAGTGATCATAGTAGTGTACAGGAAAATCCAATCATACAATTGTTACCATTGTCACTGCGATGGTTACGTCACAGATACATGTACAGATAAGCCAGACCTGTGAATATGTTGAATAACAATTTTCACTTCCTAGAAAAACATATTCACCTGGGCGCTATAAACTGGGAGAGATTTGGTGGGTAAATCTCTGTTTATGAAATGTGGATTTCTCAACTAACAATTACATCTGAGCGCAGCGTTCGAACAGAACAATGAAAAACAGACCTGAAAAGAAAATGCCAACCCAGATATGCACTGTGTCAATGCAAGCTAAAGGCATCAATAAATTAATTATCCATTAATTTCTATAGTAGTAAGAGATAGAACTCACTAGGATAATTAAAATTGTGATTCCTCTTGCAAATTGCATGCGCCGCTGAAGAGACCAGATCCTCCTAAGGTTGAAAATGAGCATAGGGTATTCCAGTTATAATTCGATTAACCAACCACGCGAAAAAATGTTGTACCATGCAAGAAACTACCATGGGATGGCAGGCACAAATAAATCAAGTGAGGTGGTGGAACTATTCCAATGTGTTAGCTACTCACCAATGGCGCTAATAGGAATTCCGGACAATACATTAGCCTGCATCCACTTCCGCAACATGTACGTCGCGAAGTTATCATTGTTGGCGATAAGCATTAGCCATAACGTATACGTCAAAGCCGCGGTTTGTAAGACTGAGAGCATCATGATGATATGAACTGACGTCGCAGGATTAGGGTGTGAAAGTTGTGATAAGCTAGCGACTGCTCACCCAAGCCTTTGATAGCCCACCGGTCTGTTTTGTGATAAAAATTACAATACGTGTCTTATGAAATCATAAGCAAGATTGAAAGGGTAACGAGAAACAGTGCTTACGGTATTGAGCGACCAGGGCTCCCAGGAGACCCCAAGTAAATAATCCTGCTAGAAACTATTGGATATACGATGTCGTCAATCAACTTGAAATAAAAATCGCAGTGTACTCAATCTCACTGACTGAAGAGCGTGCCCTAGTATTTTTATAATTTGGGCTAAAATAGGTTTATCATAAAACTTGCACTTACATGGAAAATAGTGAAGAGTCATGCGGGGGAATAAATGGTGGCGCGGACATAGTGGGGGCAACACAATGAGGACTTCAAAACTCTGCCAGTGGTGAGGGGAATTGGCAAGAAAGTGAAATTCGAGTACCCCATTTTTATCACCGTCGCGACTCACATGCCTATTTAGTAAATTTCAATTGAGCTAGGCGCAAAACGCGGAAGCTGTTCATTTGAACATGACTTGCTAGTACAGGGGCCCCTGGTCACGTTTTTGAGGAACAGGTTGAACAACCTTGAAAATGAACTCTATATATGAGTTATTCAGTCAACATGGCCACATAGTGAGTGCTCAATATCTGTCTTCGCCGACTTTCGAACTGTAAGACTCTGGAGGAAGGTGAAAGTGGACTTGGTTATCGGAGATTGGCTTTTTACATCACTCCCACGCCGCCTCAAGGTCCACCGTCTCTTTATTCCCACTTTCTACTTACGTCTCTGGAACAACCGACCGCTGCTGCGCTGTAGATACGCGAAGATCTTGAGGCACGGATTTTCATATATGACTCTAAGCACTCCCTTTCCACGAGGAATCAACCAAAGGGTTGGAGACAAGTTGCACTGGAGTAAATTATTAGCAGAATTTTTAACACCAGTTAACCAAATGGTACTTGCCATACTACGTGTATATTAAGGAACACTTTTGTAGAAATGTTTATATCAACTAGCTCACTTCTGTTAATGACAAACGTCAGGGATTGGGTCGCGCCGCTCCGACGATGTATGAGAAGGTACTATGATGGGTGTCCAATTTGAGGATAGGCCCCACCACCGTTACCATCTTAACACTTCGCCAAGGTCTCCTAGGCTAGCGCCTTTCCACACTACTTTCTTTTCTGTTGATTCGTTTCCCGAGCCGCTAGCGCCTACACGGATACATAAACTGAATGGCCGCGGCGACCACCGAGACCACTTTTTCGGCAGAAGAGTACTTTGCGACGCAACCACCGCCACCGTCCCTGGAGCACGACATCGGTGAAGTGAGGGACTTCATTTCCAGGCAGGTCAAGGAAGGGAGGAATGTTGTATTGGTCACAGTGCGTAATATTGTAGAATCTTCAAGGCTGGGAATTGATAAGATATGCTCAAGAGTGGAGGCACGACTGTGCCCTTAGAGCTGAATGTGTGAGCGCTCATCCGCAGCGGATCCTATCCAGATGGTTAACGTTCCTGTCGCCAATGTAGAGTGCGCTTCTTAGATAACTTCAGTGCTGGTGTGGTCTCTCCAGTGTGTTATCTACCCGGTCATCGTTTGACCTGCAATTCTGTTATCTAGGAACACGAGGCGCTACATCCGCAGAATACTTCTTAAAAGCTGGATATGCCGTCATATTCATGCACCGGCAGTTCAGTCTGCAGCCATATAGCAGGCATTACTCGCACTCCACCAACCCGTTCCTCGACTTCCTGGAGATCGAGTCAAGGAGCGGAACATCTTCCCCTCCAGAAATATGTGTAACGCACAATATGCGCCAGGACTTGCTCGAGGTTCTGACCGCGTATAAATCTGTCCATGCTGCGGGGACGTTGCACACCATGACATTTGTCACAGTTAATGATTACCTTTGGCTTCTCCGAGCCGTCTCACAGGAACTGTGCGTATTAGGCAAAAAGTCGATGTACTACCTCGCTGCTGCTGTTAGCGACTTTTTTCTACCGCGACAGAAGATGGTGAGTATTCTATGTTTATTGTATCAAAAGCCGATACAGGATTTACTGAAACTTCCTCGAACAGTCTGAGCACAAGATCCAGTCGGGAAAGGGCAGTCTTCATATCGAGATGGATCAGGTCCCGAAGATCTTGAAACCCATGGTACATGAATGGACAAAGGGCGAGGCATTCATCGTATCTTTCAAGGTGTGATTTCTTGCCTCACGCTGCTTCAAGTATGTTTCAAACATCCTCGTTTAGCTGGAAACCGACGAGCAACTGCTGATTCCTAAAGCACGCGCTGCACTCGAACGCTACGGTCACCAAGTAGTAATTGGTAATGATCTACACCGACGCAAGTTCGAAGTCGTCTTTGTGTCGCGCGCACAGCGCCCACTTCCATCTACTGACCTCGACGATCAATCGCCTGGGACGTTCGCCGAGATGTGGCTCCGGATTCCCGTGCTAGCTACGCCCAACCCAGTAACCCATCAGGTCAAGGAGATCGAAGAGGATATCATCGCAGAACTTGTGCGGCGACACAGTCGCTGGATCAACGAGGTGTACAATTAAACTCGGGGCGAATGAAGTTTATATATTCTGGATGGAATGATAAATTATGCTGTGCAATCAAGAATGTCAAAGATAGAAAATAGGAATCTACATTTTGTATATGGGGCGGGTATAAGTGTCGAGTAACATTGTGAAATGAGAAAAGTTCCATTTGAGCCCGCAGGGCTCCCAACAACATCATCTTGACCCGCCAATGCGCGCCCAGAACATCTCCTCCCTTAGCCGGACGACTTCCTTCCATGTACGTTCCTCCCATGTCGCGTCACCAATATATAGTCCCTTGTCATCATCAACCTTCTTTTCATGGCTTTCGCTAGACTTGAAATCGCTGGTATCACTGGTACCCTCTTCATCACTGCTGACCCGGGGGGTTTCATCCTTCGCCTCTTCGTCGCTTTTGACTGCCCCCTTCTCAGTCAACAGCGCCCTCTCAGTGTTATCAACTGAGTTGCCTTGCTCCACTGCTTCGTCTTTTCCTTCGTCATCATTTGCTGCAGAGGTCTGAGTCGTCTCTTCGTCGGACCCCTCGTGTTCCTTGAGCAAAAGAGGTTCTGTGGGCGAGACGACCTCCGGTTCTGGCCTTGCCTCTTCCGAGTTCCGAGGTGACAGCTTCTGAGCTTCCGTGCCAACGACTTCCATAGCACCGGAGTCCACTGGTTCCTTGTCTCTGAGAGTTGAGCCCTGCACCTCCTCTGTAGGTATCGGCGCCCGCACTTCAGATTCCCCAACGCTGTGCACTGCAACTGCCGCAGAGTCCTCATGCTCAGCCTTGCTTTCCGCAATCGCTTCCACCTCTCCGGTATGGATGGGGTTAGGTGGAATTTCTGTGAAAGCCCGGGAAGCTCGAGCCGCTGCTCGTCGAGGAAGAGGTGGTGGCACTGAGCCTACCACGATCGGGATAGATACAGAACTGGGAACGGGTGGGGTATGTGGGCGGGATTCCGGGAGCGGTACACTTGCTGGTGTGACCGGCCTACGTGGTGGGCGTGGGGGTAGGGTGGGTATCGTCTCTTGAGCATGTGTGTTGGTGCTCTCAGTGTCGGGTAGGGCAGGCGGGCTCGTACGGACCTCATTGCGCTTGGGTAGCGGCGGAGGCAGAGTACGAGGCACAGGGGCATTGGCTGCTGTCATATCAGGTTGCGCAGGGGGCGGGGGCGGGGGCAGTCGTCGAGGCTCAGCAGGTTTGTCCGGTTTCGATACGACTGAGGCTGACTTCTTTGTTTTCTCCTTGTCCCCTTCACTCCAGCTGCTCGCGCGCCCACCCAAGGCGCTGGCCATACCCCACAGCCCTCTGCGGCGAGGAGGGACAGGTGGCTTCTCCCCAATGGGAGAAGTGATGATCGTAGGCGGTAGGAGGGTGGGTACTTGCTCTTCCCATAGTTTTTCGACTATGCCTGTGCGCATGAATGCCCAGAGCGTACATGTGGTTCGGAGACGCATTAGACACCAGTTGTTCGTACATAACGGGTAGATGGTAGAAGATTGCGTCGTGGAGGTATTGTTCGGTGTGTGTGAATTCTGGTCAGTGCATTGAGATATAGATGTTGAGCCACCCGAGGAGCCTATTTTAGAAGGTATCGAGGTGGCCGGGGCGTTATTAGAGGCTTGCGGAGCCAGCCGGAAGATGTAAACCTGGGGTGGGGCGAGTTGCTGGAAGCTCCGATTAACGGAGTGAGCGGGAGGCGTGGATGGTTGTGAATTGTTCGCCGAGATAGAGTATGCGGTCGAGTTTGACGGCTTCTTGAAAAGAGAGGTTGACCATGACAATGAATTGGTGTTTAACTGGCTTAGTAGTGGAGGTTGTGGCCGCGAGGTACTGGTTTCGGGTGCGAATATGGGGGTCCCACAAAGAGCGCAAGATATACTATTGCTTCCATTGTGCGTGCCAGGAGTTCCAGATTCCTGTAGCAGGGTAGCTGAGGAGATTGGCTCAATGATGAGTTGCCCGTTGTGAATTGCGGACAGTACTGTGCGTCGCGAGAGCCAATTCAACGACGGCGCCAGATCCAGTCGGAGTGTAGGTTCTCTGAGAAATCGTGAGCAATGCGAATAATGGTGAAAGGGGTAACAAGCTCACGAATCTTCAGTTGACACCCTCGCAAGGAATGGGAGAGGCAGTAGGGTAGTGATAGTAGGAGGGTGCGAGGAAGAAGAGTGCAGCGAACGGAGATGGGCTACGAAAAGCAAAAAGTCTTGATATGGTACATGCGAGTTGCGCAGGCGTATTGGACGAGTGATGCTTTCACGCCTCTCCACGTACTTGCCCTTGCCCATAACGATCAGGGCTTCTTGAGCTTTTCGTTCGGCCTCCTCTTTTTCAGCCTGCAGCGCCTGCATCTGTTGCTGCATTACGCTAACAGCTTCCTCTGCTCCTTTCAAAGCTCGTTCGGCATTGGCGACCTTTTGCTCGCTAAGGTGCTGTGCGAAGCGCGCCTCCGCGACCATGGAGTTTGCCTGACCAAAGAGGCTCGCACTGAGGTCGTCCAGGTCTTTCTCGATATCTTGACGCGCACTCTCTGCTTGACCTCGCTGTGCTGCCTCCTCCGTCGCCTTCTCCATCAAACGAGTCAACTCGGCGGTGACATGAGTTCTCTCGACCAGTAATCCGGTATTCAATGCAGAGAGGTGCTGGGTACGTTCTAACTCCAGTTGTGATATTTTGAGCGACGACGCACGGGCGGCGGCGGATGCCACATGGATATCATCTTCGAGGTCGGAGACTCTGTCATACGATTTGACCAGTTTAGTGTTCAGCTCGGTGACCTGAGAGAATAGATCCTGGATCTGAGAACGTAAAGACGAAATTAACATGTCCTGTGCATCAGGATCTGAGCCAGTTCGCGGTCGTTTAATGTCGTCGTTGGTCGAAGTCGTGCCGTTTGTAGTGCCGTTCGTCAAATTGCTCTTCATATTTTCCTCTACTTTAGGATTCGGTTCAGGAGTAACATGGTTTTGTTGTCCATCATCAGTTTCATGAGGGGCTTCAGCCATGGAGGAGGAATATGAGGAATGGTCAGGCCACTCCAAGACCGTCTCGGTAGTAATGGGTTTTGTATTATGTAACTGAAATCCGTCCCGTGTCGGATCTCGGAAGTTCACCCATGTCCGTCCTGCAGAAATTTCGACACTCTTCATCCCGACGATCCACCTTCTACTACAGTGCGCTTGATAGCCCATTTTTTCGGAACTGAAATATCACTGACTCGCTTTCCCAAGCCTTTTGGGTGGATGCAACCATCCTTGTTTCAAACCAAGCATGCTGCTCCGTCATGGTACATAAAACCATCCAGAAGCCTTCTTCACACGCCCCAGCTGCGCTGATTGTCGCGTATGCTAGCACTGGGGACTCGCGTTTTCCTGACGTCAGAAAATCTTGGTTAGTGTTGGCCCATCAGTGAGAAGTTGGTCTGACTTCACACCTTTAGATTCCACTATCCCCCACATGGAAATACATTTTTGAAGGACGACCAAATGTCGCTTCGCGTCGTATAATCGCCTCAGGTTGTGCCCTTGTCATGTTATCACAGCGCATTCAGGGAATCTCCTTATGTTGTCACAATCCCGGTCCGTCGATCGAGTCATTTTGCGGAAGCATTTTGATGCTGCAAAGACTACCAAAAGAGCAGTCTGGTTGCCTCATATCGATTTTCCAATCCCCTTAGCGGCGGTATCCGGTGTTCTAAATGGTGAACATAAGACATGTCAGGCGTTCCGTGTCCTGCATCATTATCTGCGCACCTTCCAAGTACAGAGTGATCCCCACCTCCAGCGTTCGTTCCTGTTCGTTCTCTATCTTATTTTGCCCCGGCGGGCCACCAACTTGTTCTCAACTTGAAGGATTCCCTATTTCGGCGCCACCATCAATCTCTTAATGCACTAATCTTCAACTCGCCAGCATTGCAGATTTCTAAACAAGGAACAATTTTGCCGATTCCATGGACCTGGCAACGAGAAAAACACATCGCCAAATAGAAGCTTTGGATGCGTACGGAGAACTGCAGGAGCCCTCCACCCTATGACCTAGACTCCTACGAGAGACCCTACTTGAAGGGCGGTCCATGTGACGGAAACTAATGAAGTATCCGAAGAGAGAGAACACAGTAGTGTGCCAATAGACTGCTAACTCGTGGTGTTGGGCGATTGTTTCCCTGGAGAGGTTCTGCACTTGGGCGATCCTAGTTGATCACTCACCCGAAAAGGCTGAAGGGGCTGTTCTTGGTGAGATTTGATCAAGATTTGATCGCGTATTTCTTAACTGAGCATCACCTCCGAAATCACAGCCGCTCAGGACAAGAACGAGGCGTACACGAGGTGACATTAACGAGTGGTAGATATCCTACGGCCTCGAATAGGAAGAATCTGCATGCAGGACCTTGACTTCAAAAGCCGGGATGGCTAGAATACAATCCATATCCCAAGCAGCTTCTATCTACCACTCATCTAAGCAGTCGAGCGCTCCATCTTCGCAGCAACACAATGCCTGCTTTCCGTAACTTGAAGACTCGTCGATCCTCTGGAAGAATCTGGAACAAGGATCCCATCGTATATGACGGTTCGTTATTTCCCCCCAATCTTCTAGGTAAACGTTTTAAGCCTGATCTGTTGCTCCTCCAGAGAACGGCTGGGAAATCCCCCCCATCCATTGCGGTCAGCAAACGATACCATCTCCCCACTCTACTGCAACTTCTCCCTCGACTGCCCCAGCCGACTCTGATTTCGAAACTGAAAAGCTTCCCACTCGTAAGAGTAAGGGCAAGTGCAAGGCCTCCACCGATCCCAATCATGTTCCCCGTCCCAAAAACGCCTTCATCTTCTTCCGTTCCCACTACTACCAGACTCAGGGTGGTAGCGACCAGAACCAGATCAGCGTTGCGGCTGGCAAGGCATGGAAGGCTCTCGGCGACGAGGAGAAGTTACCATTCCAGAAAATGGCCGAGCAGGAGAAACGCGAACACCAGGCAAAGTTCCCTCATTACACATACGCTCCTGGATCCAAGGCGTGCTCAGCCAAGCGGAAGACTTCGGGGAAGAAGAAGACCCAACCCTCTGCAAAGAAGCTCTTGGTTTCTCATCCCCCAGCACGCGCGTTGAGTCGCCGCGCGTCTCGTACCATCACGCGAACCGTGCCCCGCGCCCTGTCTCCTCGCATCCAGGCACCCATCACTACCATTCTCCATCCCTCTCCCATTCCTCTTCCTACCCCTCCCATGTTTCCCCTAACCGACGAAGGATCGCCTACCTTGGGGGAAATATTCTCAGCCGACTGGGCATTCGTTGCTACTTCAGATATTCCTCATCTGGAATTGTCCCCCGCTAAGACTGTTAATGTACGTCTATTTCTTATCAGATCTCCACCACATTTACTGATCTTATCTTAAGTCACAGGACTTGGGTGTCGACTACTCGCTTCGCCCATCAAGCTACAACGACGAAAGTCTGTTCCAACCTCACAGAGTGCCCATGACTGTCGAGGGCTTCTTTGCGGAGACTTTGAACTATGACTACGCTGTAGATTGCTATCCGTACCTGGAATCTTCAGGTATCGACTGGTCGACGTTTAACACGACAGCCAATGGTTACAATTCTCCACAAATCACTGGGCCATCCTATTCCGATTACCTACACGCTGCCAACGCTGTCGCTCATTGCAACACGTTCACCCCCGAGGTGCCCATGGCATACTATCCAAATTCTCAGTCACCAAATTTAATTAATCCCAACATCGATGTCGATGAGATCAACAGATTTATCAACCTCTGCCATCCATAACTGGGTTCAAGGACTTCCATCTTTGCGACACCTTTGTCATCTCATCTCATCACGCCCCTTATGACCTCGGACGAATGCTTACCTATTACCCACTTCACCAGCTCCATACACATCTCCATTGATACCACCCATTGTACATTCAACATCGGCGCTGTATCTATCTACCTGAACAACTACTTGTATCTATAACTTCATCGCCTACCCTTGTGCTGCTCGTGGCACAGGCACCATGTAACTATCGAATCCTTGGGGATTCGAACATTTTTTAAATTAGTGCAGGCGAGTGTGAACACTTATAATTCTAGTACTTTGAGGATATTATCATATTTAATACTTGAATGCAATTTGAAACATCTAATGAACTTGGAAGACGCAATGAGTATATTCTTGTAACCGTCTTTGGCGGGCCGGTTATACCGAGCCGTGGCGCAACTAATATCTAATGGGCTAGGCCAAAAAACAATGACCAGAAAATACTTATTTTAATATTTACTCCAATCTTATGTTTATTCAAACTCCTGGATAACAAGTACAAAATTCCACATTTGTCGACCAAACCAGGGATGCCAAAAGTGATGTGTCGATTGTAATCAACCCCCAATTTACTGAAATCAGGCATTTCCAACCTGTCCGACATACCCTCCAGCCGAGCTAGACCAGACACCAGGTCCAGGGATCGGGTAATTGGCAGGATTCTTGGAGGAGTCGTAGAGATTGTAATGGATTCCGCCGTCGGATTCAGTATAAGTACCTGAGAAACACGAGTAAGAATTTGGCATGAATCGATAGGAAGAAAATATGTACCGGGGAAGGAAGCTCCACCGGGAAGTTTCAAGTTGCCATTAGAGGTCACTTTGATCTGGACACAGCTCATGTAGAGCTGGACACCTCGGGCGGAGTTCTGGGTATAGAGCGCATCGGCCTCGTGAAGCGTGATAAGCTCGGCTGGAGGATAGTGTCAATTTTGATCAAAAGGGAAGCAAATGGATAAATTACCCCGGAGAAGATAATCTCCAGCGGGAATGTTAGGGATGGTGATGCTATGCTGGCCGTGGGCCCAGATGAGGCGGTCGGTCGCCCAGTTACCGCCATTATAGGAGTCATGGAAAAGCTTGGTCCAGACATTGCCTTGGCCGTTCGAAGATGTAGGTGCAATGTAGACCAGGACTAATTTAAACATGAATTGAATTAGAAGTTCAGCGAATATATTGAAAACCTACCAGGTCCCTTGTGCGACGGATGAATGATGTCATCGTTGCGACTAGTGAAGTAATCGAGTGAGTGAAATATGGTCAAATGAAGTGTTGAAGGACGCACTTATCGTGGTACCATTCGAAGGTAACCTTGTCACCAGACTTGACTGAAACGGTCTTCGGTACGGCTAGAAAAATAAAAATGCTGATTGAACGTTGGCTAGAACAAGTGGGAAAATTTTCTACCTCGGTTGTTGACGTTGCAGGCCATGGCACCGGACCTCAGGTCCTTGACGGGGTTGTTGTTGGGCGGTGATCGAATCTAGGTAATGGGTGTCAATATTGGGAGCAAAAAATGAGGCAGATACGCTAACATAATTGTTTCGTCCGTCTCCTTGCTGAACGCCATTGACCCAGATCCCATAGACCTGAGCGTGAGCCATGGCAGCGGTAACAAAGGAGGCAAGAGCGATCAGAGACTTGAGTTGCATCGGTGAGAAGATAGCTGGTTTGAAAAGTTGTTAGTTTTGTGCGCCCTTTTATATGTCCTGATAATTAAATGGTGTAGAATAATCCTAGAGGCAGTAAGGGGAGGGAAGTCCTCGTCGCATAATTGTCGTATCGCCAAGCTCCGAAGATCCTGCTTGCCAAGTGACAGCTTTGCGCCAAATGAGCGAGCATCGATGTGCATGTGGCAGTATTTCTCCAGGAAGCTGCATACTGCAAAATTAGTCGGCAAATCGAGCACCAGTGTACACCAAGTTGACCATAAATCAAGAAATAGATTTGAACCAAGACCAACTAATTTTTAGTCCATAGTATCGATCCAGGATTCGGGGCCCATACAAATAGATTTCAGAGCAAGGCTAGAAACAGACACCGAAAGCCAGTGAAAGCTCGGGAAAGCAGCGGGAGCAGGGAGAACAGAATAAGCTTTAGAGAGAATATTGGCGTAGTAAAAGAGGTGTTACATGACGTTGGTGTGCAGGAGACCTATGTTAAATGGTTTTGCAGCGGGGGCCGTTCTGTCAGATTTTTCCGTAGCTGTTGAGCTGATATCGCTGTTTATATGCATATGCTTGAAGTTTTCTGCCGGAGCTCTCGGTACCACCAGTTCTCACCAGTTCTTTGGTAAGTAGGTTCGATTTGCCATATGCCTGCATGTAAGTACTATCCAGTGGAAATTTTAAATTTTGCAACTAGTTAGCGCGAGCTGCGGGGCATCTCAATCACTCATGGGGGAAAGTCATAGATGCAAGTTGAAACGTTGAAGAACCGTTTCGACTCGCGAGTCCCAGTCTGGAGATGTGGAGCGCTATAAGTTTGTGCAAAAGCTGTGCTGTGCAACTTCCACATCTCCTACCCGGCTATGCAATTTTAACACCTTTTGACCTCTTTTTGAAGCTGCCCCAGGCTATCACAACTACCCACTTATTTCCTGGAATGACTGCCAGGCTCTCTCCATCCGAACAAGAACAAGAACTTATTACACGGATATACAATCAGGCTGGCAGCTCACCGCCTGGCGTCATCGAAGGACAAACTGCTTGCGAAATCTTAACCTCATCTGTTGAACTCTCGCCAATTGTTCTCAGTGCAATATGGGACATTGCAGATGAAAGGAAGGACGGATATCTTTCAGAAACGGGTGTGGCCGTTGCCCTTCGGTTGATAGGATGGGCTCAAAGCGGCGAAGAGGTGTGTCGCGGTCTTGTTAGCATGCGTGAGTCCTTAACTATCTGTTCCAATCATATCAAATCATCTCAATAGCAGTTTCGTAGCTGGCCCATTGGCACAGTTTAAGATGAAACCTGGTAGCCCAAATATGGCTTCCAAATTGCCACCATTTACACAAAACGACAGAGAAACCTTCCAAAAGGCTTTTGAAGAGTGTTGCCCGAAATACGGCCTTCTGGATGGTGCGCGTTGCTAGTTTTCAGGGCTTTCTTGCGAGTGAATTCTCATTCTAGGTGAACATGCACAAGAGGCATTTTCACAGTTCGATATATCGCCGAAAGACTTTTGGCAAATCTGGTATGTTCCTTCCATTGTAATTTTCCGACCCAACGTTCACTCAGTGCAAAACAGGAATCTTGCGGACAGACAAAAAAGAGGTGCTCTGGACAAACATGAGTTCGCCTTGGCGATGTATTTCATTCGAGCTTTGCTCCTTGGACAATTGACTTCCCTACCTATATCGACACCTGCCGAGCTATTGGAGCAAATTATCACTGTATACACCGCAAGTGACAATCAACGAAATTCACCACCTCGAAGTTCATTAGCCCCTAATTTTGATGGAAGTACAGCATGTTTGTCACCTGCGGATGCAGGTGCAGAGGCCCAAGATACCTCAGGTGTACCATCACTCTCCCCATCCAGATCTCCCAAACTGCTGACTGATTTTGTGCCATATTCTAAACCGAGCGACTCTCCGACACGACCCACAAAGCCTACTCGGAAACCTCCACCAGGTCCTGCTGTACCGATAAACGGTCATTCTAAGCCATCATCACCAATCCTCAGATCCACCAACTCAACCCGTAAACCGCCACCACCACCACTTCCGAAGTTATCCACAGCAACACAAGAGTTCATCCGCTCACCGCCACCGATAAACCCGCTTAGACCAAGAAAGAGTCCCAAGCCTGACCTCCCGCAATCCCCCGCGGTAACCTCACCGTCACGCAATGCACTATCAATTTCCAAGGAAGCGATGGACTGGGGTACAGAACCTCAAGGGAAGGCTAACGCTGATGAGCAATTCGATTCCTTGGATCTTCAGAACGCCGGTCACATCGAAGGCGACCTCTTCACGAAATTCATTTCGAATTTCCAACTTCTTCCCGAAGACCTAGCTCGCGTTCGGTATGCAATGATTAGCTCGCGAAGTCAAAATATAGCTTATTGCCCCTTAGATACCTTGCAGATATCAACAAGGACAACCGCATTACCCGGGAAGGGTTTGCGATCGCACTGCATTTCGTTGAGCAGCAACTTTTTGGCGCGGAACTTGAACTTCCACCCAAGTTACCCCTCTCACTCATACCCCCTACACTACGGACATCTAAATCCAATACCGTATCACTTCGCCATGTATCAACTATCAGCCCCTCTACTTTGAAAAAGCCCCGAATGGAACTTCGTCGTCGATCTAGTGGACCCCCTATACCCCCAAAACCAATATCCCCATTTTTTGGCAATCACCATACTGACCCTGTAATAACTACCAGTACGTTATTCTTACTTGGAAATCAGCCTACTGAAACTTAAGTATATATAAAAAGCCCTGAACAATATGCGCCCTGTATCCCCAAAGGACAACCACGTCCCCGAGCAGCCAAGCGTGAATCTTGATGAACACCGCGCGCTGGAACGTGAAAATCTCTTCCTCAGTACCAAAGTCGAAGAGCTCTCTGCTCAAATTGATGCACAACGCGAAGTTCGTGTCACCAACATCACACTGACTCGGGAGAACAAGGCACTCACTGCGAAGATCCAAGAGATGGAACAGATCACGTCGGAACTCCTACAGGCGAACGAAACAAACCCGATGCTGGAAATCATTCAACAACAGAACAGAGATCTCACACAACGTTTAAAGTTGCTCGAAAACGCTGAGGAGCAACGCAGCGAACTAGAGCGACGAATAGACGGGATCATGCAAGAGAACCGAGATCTTGGAGCGCGACTACGGGAGGTACGGGAGGCAGCAGAAGTGACCGCGACGCGTGCAAAGGAAGAGGCGGATGGTCTCCGGCGTGCAGTTGAGGTTCTTGAAGAGGAAAATGCTGGGCTGCGGCGAAGAGCAGGCGAGATGGAGCGGACAATCAGTAGTGCGGGACCGGGCCCAGATGGTGTCACAAATGTGCGCGAGCTGGAGCTACTGATGAGCGACATCACCCGCGAGAATGAGGGCCTCAAGGAAAAACTGAGGCAGATGCAGCAGTCCACAACAAGCCTATTGCTCTTGTCAGGAAATGGACATGTGGAGCATGATGAGATGCGCCGCGAGAATCAGCGCCTGGCGAGGCAGGTCGAGGAATTAGAGGAGCTGACACGGCAGTTGCAGCGGTCGAGCGAGGATAATGAACTGCAGAGAGTGCTTCGAGACGTGACTCACGAGAACGACGCGCTGAAGGGGAGCATGCGGGAGATAAGGCAGGAAATGGAACGACTTCAGTCGTCTTCTAGTCGTGTCGGGCCTCTACAGCAGGAGATCGGCGACCTCAAAGCTGAGATCGTAAGCTTACGTCTCCAACTGAGCAGTGTGCCAACGGAAGATCGATCGGTTCCGCCGCCAGCTTATGAGGACTAGTTTTTCGTCTGTACCATACCTCCACCACTTCGGGGGAACGGACGGCCTGCCTTAACCGGACCTCGTGCGCGAAAGCGCTGTGTTATGACTGCATGACATGTACTCATACTGAACAGACCTCAGGTGGGCTCACAGAGCTCGAGGGGTTTCTTCGCTGCCAAGTCCAAGTGTCAATCTTGCACAGAAACGCGTACTACCGCCGCAATGCTACGACGGACTATTCTGGATATCCTTATGGATCTAGCACCTCTACTGCACATCTCACCATATTTACCAGGTCCCAAAACGTCTCAAGCCGGTTCTAATATGAGCCCTATGGATATGTATTAATATATATATATATACCAGTGCTCTGCATCGTTTTGGGGACACACGTCTTAGGTTCGTACTATCAGCGCCGACTGTTCCCCCACAGCGTTCGGCGAGAAGTCTTCTTCAAGCTGTATTACCCTCTGCCGAATATCTTCAACAACTTTGCATGCGTCAACTCCAAGATCACTATAAATCTCATCGACGAGCGCGGCAAGTTGGTTAGCAAACGTTTGAAGCTCCAGTTTGCGAAAGCCTTGAACAGACAAGCCTTTGTTTACACTCAACGTCAATCCCTCTGTTTAGCCTTCAAGTTCCCCTGCAACAGCTCTAGCCATGTCCCCTAGTGTCTCAAACCTCCATCTCCACCCGAAGTCATTCACATCTACCGGCGGGACAGGGCGTAGTGCGGCGCCCGGGCGGTCAATCCACACACTGCTAATCCCAAGTTCTTTTGCTGGAACATGGTCGTGCGTCAAGCTCTGTGCCACTACCAACGTCTTGCATTTGATCTCCTCAATAGTTGGTGTTGGTGTCGGTGTTAGTGTTGGGGGAGTGTTAATACTACCTGGAGGTACGAGGAGGGCTGGTTCTGACTGGATTGCGTCAAATACGGCCAAAAAACCAGTGTGTGAGGGTTTGTACGCCCCGGTGTCTTGTGCAGTGAGAATTAGGGAGAAGGGAGATTTAGAGTTGGTAATTTGGTTTGGAAGCCATAGGTCGCGTGGGTGTGGATTCGGTGATGGACGAATATAAACTGATGCGGTTGGCTCGATATCTCCATGGTCATTCGGGGACGATCCCTCGGAGAGATACGTATGTGTATAAGCAAACGAGGCGTGGTCGACGTTTGAAAGAACAATGAGGTGATAGCGTTTGGAAAGATCGTGAAGCGCTTGAGAGCTGTCCGGAAATGGGGCCCATCGTTTTATCGAGTTTCCGAAAATTGTGTGCACATCTGCGGCATTTGTAGTTGGATTATATTCCTGTTCCTCTGATCCACCGATCGACGGTGGATTACCTATGGCTGCCTCCGCTGATCTCCCCTCTGCCAATGATAGGCGCGCTTCAAGAACTTCATGTGCCTTCGCGAGCACGTCAGAGTACTGCATCGAAGGGTACTGGGACTGGATATCAGACTCAATCGATAAAACCTCCCTGATCGCTTTAGCTTGAGACCATTGTGAAGCCGAGGGAAAACGGCGGAGTAGGGGCTGCAGCGCAGTGTACACCCCGGTTTCCCAGTCAGCGAGGGTGCCGTAGACGTCGAAGATGAGATATTTGTAGTCGGTGAGCTTGGGTGTAGCCATGGCTAGGTTTTAGGGGGCCAGTTATTGAGTTGAACTGGTGGCCATCGCCAAGTAAATTTTAGGCTTGTGACTCTGCGCAGCATACATGTCATCATTGAGTCTTGAAATGAAGTTCCGGGACCGCAATTGAGCTATATGGAGCTCGAAAGCTCGAAGCTCAGGCAGCTAACTTCGTTCGAAAAGCGTAGAAACTGTGAACGGGAGATATGAAGGTTATGTGCATCGGCATACGGGAGGGGGTCGCGTTACAGGGTAGCGAGTACAGATATAAAATACAGGCCGAATTCCGGGAGTGGGGTATACATGGCAAACCTATCGGTCCCAAGGAAAGAATCCGGAGCATAGCCGACGCGGCGGGCGCAGGGCGGACGGCTTATGGGGCTCATTGTCAATGATGTTGGTGAGCCCCGAGGCTAGTTGGTACTCAGACGTCGTGCTAGCGTCGCGGTTTACGCTGGATGGCGCCCAATCACGTCCAGTTGATAGTGCAGGTAATGTGATCGGCGGTTTTCATCAATGGAGGCAGCAGACACCTGTCAGTGGCCAACAGCTTACGGAGAGTGGTACCGGCGGGGTCAGTTACTATCGTGGCGGGGGGCATGGCTACTGGATAGTACCTTGAAGATGCTCGCAATTTTTTGTTGGGCCAATTGTACTGACGCAACTAATTTCCGCCTTTATCGAACGACCACCACTCAGAGGGCCGATGTCAAACCATGGTGAGCAAGACAGCTGAATAACGTTTCTGAGCAATTCCAAAGGTCTATGTAATCGATCGCGAGACGATTCTTTTCACGAAAGTCTGTGTTTCGTCGTCGTGTATGATGGTGTTGATCCTTTGTTCCACAGTGACGCCTTGGCGAGCTTCAACTGAAGCGCTAGTGCTGCAGGCGCATGGTCCTGACACACGTAGATCTCATTGAGAAAATTTTGCATTACAATCGTGCGTTTCAGGCCTTTCTTTGCATGATTCTACATCCAGCTTCTCCGCATTCGCTGTTCAACCTATTTTCTTGCGGGACACTGGAAATCCAACTGAAATATGTTTCATAGCCATGGAACGCACGAAGGAAAAAGTCAACTACTGATGGGCTAGTGCTTTCTATCCTTCGCAATATTGTAGCGATCTCTTCTATCCCGCGGCAGACGAGGACCCAAAATACCCCGCCACGCTTGTCACATCTTTCCCGTGCGATGCCACGCCCACGATTGGACATCAAGAAGTTGTGCAGAAGCCACACTACAAACAGGCAATACGTATCCCACTGGCTGTCTAACAAAATGTATATTAAGACGAGGGTAATGTAACCATAACGTCGAGCGCGCTCTAGGTGTCTGTCACGTCTTATCACCGATAGCTACCAGCGCTTTTGCTCTTGTCAAATTTTCACCCTGGCAACCCAAACGTGGAGGCGCAAAGGTTTTCAAACGGCGAGTCCTCATTCGTTCGGTCTTCGGTCAGTCTCTTTTGGCTGCTTGATGAGCCAATAGGCATCTGGTGCGGTCGAGACTGCGCAGGGTTCTTGGCATAGAATTACGTGGAGCGGAGCGCTGAGGATGGCGAACGGAGGCCATCCACGATTCCATAAGTCACATTTCTTGGCGTCCTTATCAGTTTCAACGACCTCGCGCACAAAGATCAACTTTTGCAGTTCCAGGGATGAGGCCTGAGGGGTACTGCCGACCAATGCCCAAGGCCGTGTGCGGCGGCGGCTCCCATGCATCACATGAACGTTGACACTAGACTTAAGCTTCAGACTTGCTGCTCCTGGGATACCCATTGACGGTAAATCCGCACCCAACCGTTTTACTAGTGTGTACTCTCAGCATTCGTTTGATAAACTATATTTCTGCTTCTAAGTACCAACCTGCGCTTCAGTCCCGGTCACACAGTGTGCCAGAACTACGTCCCAAAGATTCCAATACTAGTACCGGCCAGCCCTCGGAACGGAAACGTCAGATGTCTCGGGATTATCTGCCTCACAAAGTATCAGGCACCAACAGATCCCCGCAGATCCCTCTCACATATGTTGCATGGGCACAATAGCTCCATCTATCATGCTCTTATAATTTGCTGCGCCGGATCAGAGCGTCCTGAGCGCTCCAATTTGCATGCTTTTTGCCTACCGTCTCCAAAGGGTTCCACCCTCGACCTGAGTTGATTCCAGAATCCGCAAAGCCTCCTACATAGATAGCGGGTAATCGCGAGTTTTTCATATAAACCCTGGGCGCCTCCTTGGAACGTGGCATATTAATTAGCAAGGAAACGTGAGTGTCTTTCAGGAAAAAAACGACCCCGGGATCTTGCCTGATGGGGATGTGATGTTATTAGGACTGTGGGGTATGGATTTGATGTTGGAGAGTGACCTTGAGTGCCGACGTTGCGTCTTTCTGTTCTTCAGGTTCTTGCAATAATACTTGATCAAAATCCCATAAATTTTACTACGTCCCACGGTTCCTACCACCTGTTACTAGAAATTTAGCGCGTGGACGTACCGACTCTTGGCCGGTAGTGTTTATTCCCCGCGTCCGAGCGGAGCTGACCTGATCCAACAAAGGGATCTAAACTCCGATATCTACCACGTTGGTCCCTAACTGTAGCCTATATAATTCCCTGAACTATGATTCACAGTCAATCGGTTTTCCCATCCGCCCTGTTCTTCCAGAGCCTCTCTCCTGCACGCACATTCTTCAACGTCTATAATGCTCTTCCACGTCCGCGCAGCCTCTGGAACCCATGATCCTCACCCCTCGCCACCTCCTTCCCCCAAATCCAACCACTTACCTCTCGGGGTGAGCAGCGTAGCAAACATGTTTTTGAAGATCCGCAATGTTCAGGACCGTTCCAAATCACACCACCTCGAATCATCTTCAGGACCGCCTCAGACTCATCCAATGGTCACTGAACACGCTTCAGGCAAAAGCGGCCCGTTCGAACTCAACGAGACGTTCGTATGCACAGACGCTGTGAACATGCACGTTCTTTTGGGAGCTACGAGGGACAGGCTCCTGAGATACGCCAAGAGCCTCGGCGCCAATTGTCTGGTGGACGAACAGTGAGTCATTTTCGTATTTGATAACCCAAAGCAATCCTGACGAAACGCGCCTACTTTACCAGGTGGGAATATACTATCTGCGGCCCAAAACATCGTTCCAGTGCTATTGCGGAATTCAGGATTCAGGTATGTCCTTATCGCCGCCCTCAGCTTCCTCTAGCTCATTCATTTTCCTAGGTCTCCTACAGGGCTTGCACCGTTTACTCCACGGTACTCGACCCACAACGACTAGTCGCAGTGGACATGATCAAGAACATTCCTGGATGCATGACCATCTTGCGACGCAACGACACATAATTCACTTATGCTCTCCTGCCCTGGTGTCTCCACACCCAATGTACGATCATCCGCCTTGGGAGACCTTGTATATGGTGTACATGCACCATCCAGACCTAGGCTGTGTTCGATGCGTCGCCCAGTCTTGGTTTTTATGACCATTCTTCGGAACATGTCTAGGGAAGGCTTATTTCAATCCCCCGTCGAAATCCCTTCGCCTTTGCATGTTCTTACCGCTTTGCCTCATTACATATCCAACGCAATTGTGATTCTTGTACACCACTACAATACCATTTAATTACTCGCTAATTATTTTACTTCCTCCCTCACCATCACTGTACCATAGGCAACAAGGACTTGTAAATCATAGCTCATACTACTTGGCTCGAGTCACCATCCTTGCAACGACACTACAAACATCTCATGATTCGTGAAATCTGGACGCGTGAAAATTCAATGCCGATGGCAACCTCTGATTGTTTATTAAACGATCTATGAAATGACTCGCCTGTGGGCGATAAGCATCTTGAGGATCGACTGTGTGACGCGTATTATGAATTTAGCGGATTCACGTTCCCCATTCATATGTACGATGTACGAGAACGTGATACCGCCGATATGACTCATAAACCTAGCACACCCTACGCTAACCTGCAATAACCAATACCTGAGGATAATCATCTTGTAATACGCGTGGTGACCTCAAGCTTCAGGTACAGGAAGTAGCCTACTGCCTCAGGAAATGATTGCCCCACACTCATCGTATTATCAGCGAAGCAAAATGCGTCCAGCGGCGCCGTTTCAGTAATCTCCAAGATCTAGGAGTACGTTGCTCGTGTAAAACCATCAGCAGCCTGAATGGGCAACGTTTTCCCGTCGTAGATGGAGTAGTAGTTGCGCGCCTTGGGGCCTACATGATAGAGCACAGCGTTGCCAGGGTCTGCGGTATATACGCCAGGAACACGCGGCAGAACTCGCCACTGATACAGTGGTGCTCTCTTGTTGGGAGGTGGAGATACCGAGGTCATAATAAAGGGCAGTGCAGCGCGAGAGGGCCGCGAGGGTCGCCGGGCCGGCAGCGATCTTGTAGAACGCGAGACTCTCACTGAGCAGTCGGTGCCGCGAGGACTATTTCCATAGTTATGGAGGCGTGCACTGCATATATTGATAAGGGGGCTTGATGAGTGGTACATAGATAGTGCAGTGCTTGACAGTTGAAACAATTAAGGAGCCCCAGAGTGGGTCGTCTGAAGCATAATGTGCCGTCACGATAAGTATGGCATGTTTATTAGATTTGAGAAGCATTCCTCTGGGAAGGATGTTCTTGGGAATTGCTAATCCGTCTGCATTGTGTGTGGGCGTTTCCGCAATGATGATTTGGGATCATCTCCAGAAATTGGACTCCGGAGACACGCGTTCAAGATTATCGCATCGCTCTTCCAACAGTTGATGATGAACCTGTCGGTGACGATTCAAGGGAATTCTGTGGCAAGATTGATATCCGACTCCGAGGCTTTGCGAGATTGCTACAACATGAGTATCATCGTTAACTCTTCAAGGAATGATTTATGACGAGCTTGGGTTGGACTTCGAAGTTGCGCCTACCAAGTCTGGAGACTCGGTTGATGACTGTCTGAAGAGATTCGCATCGGCCTTCAGTGAATGACGAGCAGCAATCCAGTCGTACATGTTCATTCCGATAAATTCGGCGCAAGGACCAACAGAATCCAGCAAAGAATAATCCTATTTTGGCTGTTGCATAGCACGACAGTTCATCCAAGGTCTAATGAGACTGGTAGCATGTGGCGCAAGAACTTACTCGGTCCTAGGATCACGGAGGTAGGCTGGAAAGCAGAACCAATATATCGGGGCGCTGCGTAAAATCTGGGCCTAGAATCCAATTATTTCACGGGTATAATACACAAATTACTTATCAAGGTAAATTGTCCACACACACGAGCCTCAAAGGTCCGAAGTCCTGGTTGAAAGTTCAATATCAATACCCTCTCCCTGATGCAGGATATAATGGGTTATATGAAGTGTCGCTCCCGCTTCCCTGTCTCTGGGGCCGCAGCGCCTGCAAATACTGCGGCTGCTGCTGCCCATCCTTGATCCGACTATCACGGTCGAAGTCAAGATGCCCCGTGTCGATACTGATAAGCCTCCCGTGCTTGTGGGGGGTTGATGGGGTCTGGATGCCATAATCGATACTATCACCGTCGTTTGAAGAGCTAGGGAGACGACCCAAGGGTAGGCGTTCTGGGCTGGTGTGCAGATATGGTTTTATTTGTCCCACCCAGGGTGTCTGGTCATTGTCCGGCAGGGGCAGCGGATGCACAGTCATGTCCATCTCCTCGTCTCCTCGTTCAGGAAGATGACCTAGGTTTCGGCGGCTCAGAGGAGAATGCAACTCATTGCGCTCGACTGGGGTGCCTCCTTTCGCCTCCTGGGGTAAAGAAGGGTCTAATCTGCGACCGCGCACAAGCTCTGGGCGAGTTATAACATAGAGAAGTGTGTTGAGGAGCCCAGAAAGTGAGAAGACAGCACTGGAGAGCATGGTGGCAGCTGGTGGGACGTAGTGGCCCTTGAAAGCGAGCCAGCGCGTAAGGCTGATGGGGAAAACACAGACTATGTATACAGCAGGATAACTAGAGATATTGTTAGCACGCGGTAATTAGGATCTTTTACTACTCACAAGAGCATGAGATTGGCTATGGCCTTTGCTTGCCGCTCCTCCTCCTGTTCATCCTCGTCATCTTCAAGAACTCGTCTAGGGCGCCTCTTCACACTCCACTTCCATCGAACAGACCATCGTCCACCATCCCCAGTTTCATCACCGACAATGAGTATGCCACGCATAACTATCGCAATAATGGCGTAGAGAATCAGCGTGGCAAACGCTGCGATCCACATCCACATGTATTCGAGTACAATCTTCTCGCGACTGTAATTGTCGCCTATCCAGCACCCTATGGCGGTGGTTGGTTAATGTTATTGCATTCAACTAAAAAGGCTAAGCTTACAGAAACCGGTATCTCCGTAATACGGTCCCCTGGAGCTGTGGGTGAGCACGCCGGCGCTAATTCCCTGCATGGATATGATGAATGCAAAAACCGCCCCGATGATGTACTTTGATGCAGACGGAGGCGCGTGCAGTCGGAATACTAGGACAA
The DNA here is from genome assembly GCA_018282025.1 of Sphagnurus paluster. Classification (NCBI taxonomy): domain Eukaryota; kingdom Fungi; phylum Basidiomycota; class Agaricomycetes; order Agaricales; family Lyophyllaceae; genus Sphagnurus; species Sphagnurus paluster. The sequence continues at coordinate 30,713 of JABCKI010005770.1, forward strand.
AGAATGTTTGAAACGCGATACACTGTTGACATTGATACCCTGAGTTCAATTCAGCCTTGAAATCATATAGATTGATACTTACGAGGGACCTGGTAGTGAAATGAAAAGTTAAATACGAGATAAACATGAGATCAGTTAACTCACATGAAGGCAATGCTCAGATCCCCAAACTGCTTCAGCACGCCTTGTATTGTACAAAGTGTGCCCTCTGTTACGGCCTAGAAGACGGGCGTGAGATAAAAAAAGTCGCGCTACATTGATATCTGAATTTACAGCATCGATAATCCATCGAATGTTTATGAGACTACCTTTGTGGGAAATTGTTAGATAGATATATTACCGCTAGCACCGAAGACTTCTCACCGGTGGCCTGAACGAGCTCAGCGAGCATAAGGCATATAAAGAAGCTCGAATCGCTCGCGTCATCACCCTGCTCAAGTGTACTGGCGAGAGCAGTCATTTGCCATGCGCTCCGCCATTCACGGAGCATCTGACGTTCTGCTGCTCGTCGTGCTCGCCAACGCTGAAAGGCCCTAAACTACGATAATTTTAGCAAATCAAGTGTCAAGTAGCACAAGATGGATATATCGCACTGTCACATATAGGAGGACAAGTGAGACGGCGATTGCAGATAGCCTGCGTTGGGTGATCGATCAGCCTCGGCAATTTCTTTAAAGAAGAGCGGAGAGACGGACGTCGCAGACTCGACCATGATGAAAATACCGAGCCGCTCTCCAAACTTGAAGGGCATGGCTACACGGAGTTGAATTTGAATATCGATTCGGAGGGGAATAACCGATCGCTTGCCCGGTAATCCGTGCTAGACGAAGAGAGAAAGTGGGGATCTCCCCAGAGTCATTCGCCTATAAGTAGCCAGTAGAACCACAGCCTCGAACCAAGGATAGAGCAGGAGTCTCGAAAGTGGACCTGACGCCCTCTGTTCGGTCAGCTGTCCGTTGTGCACGGCATTACGGAAAGAGCTGAAATAGCACATTTCAGGCCAAAGTGGGCGAGATACTTGGAGGGGTGCCCTAGATAACGTGGAAGTTGTAGAGGGGCGAGCACACCACAGCTCAATCAGGGCTTGATGGCGGTGACATGCATCACAAAGCTGGGAATCAGGTCCATTTGTTCCTGTGGCGTCCTCGTGTTGGGCCTTGTGACGAGACTGCCGAAGACGCGCTCGACGCGGCTCGGAAACGATCCTGAACACCCCCACCACCAATGTTCAGAAGTATTCAGACTAGAAATAGCTGTAATGTATATTATAAGGGCTGGGCGGTATGTTACAATTGAGCTGATTAGTTAATTGGACGATACTTTCGTAGCCTGTGCTGTGTGTTCCCACAATCTTTTCCTAGCCTCTTCCGACCCAAAATACCTTTTCATTCCAATGTCTTCGCCCTGAGAGCCCACCCGGAAGAACCCCTCCTTCTTGCCGAGCAGGCCATGTAACATGTACTCTCCCGAGTCTTGATAGGTCGTGTAGAGCGGAGAGAAAAGTGTCGTGAGCGCAGACATTCCGAAGCGCACGAGTCTCGAATTTGACGACGATCCTAAACCAGTTTTGACGAAACCAGGATAAGAGTGTACAAAAGTCAATCCCGGATTTTTCTCAGCAAATTCCTGTTGATAGTATGTGTTGAATAAGTTGATCTAGAGAGCATATAAGAGGCACTGCTAACCTGGAGCATGAGATCGTTGTATGTTGGTGCTGCGAGGGCCGCATTGGAGACCGAATATGTCTTCTTCAGCCCAAGGTCGTCAAGATTGATTTCACCCCCCTTCCCTGCCGCAAGCACAGACAGCACTTTCGCATCCTCCCCAGCGCTGTTTGCCCTCCGAAGCGCCGGTAGTAGGTCATCGACGAACTTCCACCGCGCGTAATAATGAACGGCGAGCTTCCTGTCAATCCCCTCTGGTGTCTCGGTCCTCCCGTCCATGGTCATAAAGCCAGGGCTCATGAAAAGAAAGTTGATCTTGGGCAGTCGTGTGAGGAGCTCCTTTGTGACCGACTCGACATTTTTCATGAGCGTCACGTCGCATTGGACGAACTCGTGCGTGTACTGGGCATTGTCGCTGGGTTTAGGAAGTGCTGCAATGATGGTATCGGCAGCGGCGCGATTTCGACCAACGATGACGATGTGCGCGTTCCCTTTGGTATGACGGGAGAATGCCTCGACGAGACCTTGACCTATTCCGGCAGTTCCACCAACGAAAATAGCTACTGGTTTGTATGTCGGATTAAATGCAGCATTTGCGGTACGGGCAGCTGCAAGGGGATGCATATTCGAAGTTGATTTGGAGAAAGAGAGGTATGAGAGTAGGATGACGATGATCGATAGCAGTAGACTTGGGAAGCTAATTAGCTGCATAAAATTTTGGCTAAGAGAGGAGAGCTCTTTATAGGGATTGGAGGAAAATGCAGGACGTGTAATCTGTAATGACTGAACCGCGGCCCGCCGCGGAGACGCGTCCTCGTATAATGACCCAATTCCAGTGATGATCGATGATCGATGAAGCCGTCTCGCTCCGGCAATGGGCATTCTAATTTCTACTGAACTACAGCTGACTCTGGCCTCGATACACGTTCGTAGAACCTAGAGAGCTCGAGGAAATGTTACTGTAACAAAGTACTTGAATTTATGCACGTGGTGTACTTACATCGCTTTCGGCAATAGTTAACTGACTTGCCTCAAACTTATCTCTTCTTCTCTCTTCTTCCAGATTGGAACCAACATTCTCCACACCCTCTAGTTGTGGCCCAGGTTCAGGAACTCTTTTCGCGTAATCCCTGGCTTTCTATCAATGCGCCGAGCCATTTCAAGTAGCTCATGGTCCTTCAGGGCCAGACCAATTCGCGAATGGCCAGGTGAGTAAATCATGAACGTATAAATTTCAGGCTTAGAACTATTGCCGCAGCTTCATAGGTCCCTCCAAGATATATCATATGAGCGCTACTCCGGCTAACATGCGCTTCGTTACCTGGATTGGCATGTCCTGTTCCCCAACGACTTATCAGGTCCCCGATACAACCCAATACCAGATCTACCGAGGACACACCCTCGTGGTGGATATATCTGCCAGCAAGAACGAGTCTCTCGAGGTCTTTTTGAAATGCCTTGAGCGCGTTGCGCTTGCAGATGGCCATGGACTCCCTCACATTGAAAACCTCATGATCAGACTTACACACCCTGACGTGCACCTGGAATCCGGTCTCTGGGCGGCCCTCCGAAACCTACATCCCCAGCAGCTCAACATTATCCTCGCAAAGGCTTGTCCCAGCCTCACAGAGCCAACGCTGCCGGGTCTTCCCAGAGGAGCTTTTGGAGGAAGAATGTTGTCGACGACTTTGGGGGCTATCGAATGCATGAACTTTTCAGTCACGCTAAAACTCTGAATATCCAACACCCATCCGCGCTGGAGACCTTTGCTGCTATGTGTGAAGACATCCCCACCCTCTACACGCAGCTTGAAGTCTAAGCTGGGATTTAGGTCCATTTTTTCCTCTGGCTTCTCTGTGTTGGACCTCGTGACTGATCACCCGGAGGACGCGCTGGACGCGGCTCGGAAACCGTCCTGAACACCACTGCCAATGCTCAGACTAGAAATAATTATAATGTACGTTACGGATGGCGGTGCGTTATAATTGAGCTAATTAATTGGACGATACTTTTGTAGCCTGTGCAGTGTGTGCCCACAACCTTTTCCTAGCCTCTTCCGAGCCAAAATACTTTTTCATTCCAATGTCTTCGCCCTGAGAGCCCACCCGGGAGAATCCCTGCTTGCTGCCGAGCAGGCCATGTAACATGTACTCTCCCGAGTCTTGATAGGTCATAAAGAACGGAGAGAAAAGTGTCTTGAACGCAGATATCGCAAAGGACGACGATCCTAAACCAGTTTTGACCCAACCAGGATACGAGTGTACAAAGGTCAATCCCGGATTTTTCTCAGCAAATTCCTGCTCATAGCATGTCATGAGTTAATCTCGAGTGCATATACGAGGTACTGCTAACCTGGAGCATTAGGTCGTTGTATGTCGGTGCTGCGAGGCCCGCGTTGGAGACCGAATACGTCTTCTTCAGCCCAAGGTCGTCCAAATCAATGTTTCCTCCCTTGCCTGCCGCAAGCACAGACAGCACTTTCGCGTCTTCTCCAGTGTTCTTCGCTCTCAGAAGCGCCGGTAGTAGACCATCCACAAACTTCCACCGCGAGTAGTAATGGACAGCGAGCTTCCTGTCGATCCCCTCTGGTGTCTCGGTCCTCCCGTTTAATGACATGAATCCAGGGCTCATGAAAAGAAAGTTGATCTTGGGAAGTCGCGTAAGGAGCTCCTTTGTGACCGACTCGACATTTTTCATGAGCGTCACGTCGCATTGGACGAACTCGTGCGTGTACTGGGCATTGTCGCTGGGTCTAGGAAGCGCTGCGATGATGGTATCGGCAGCGGCGCGGTTTCGACCAACGATGACGATGTGGGCGTTCCCTTTGGTGTGACGGGAGAATGCCTCGACGAGACCTTGACCTATTCCGGCGGTTCCGCCAACGAAAATAGCTACTGGTTTGTATGCCGGAATAAATGCAGCATTTGCGGCACGGGCAGCGGCAAGGGCATACATATTCGAGGTCGGTTTAGAGAAAGAAAGGTATGAGAGTAGGATGACGAGGGCCGATAGCAGTAGACTTGGGAGGCTTATTAGCTGCATAAAATTTTGTGTAATAAAAGAGAGCTCTTTATAGGGAATCAAGAAAATGCAGGACGTGTAACCGTTAAGACCGCGACCTGCCGCGGAGACGCGTCCTCGTATATCATTACGTAGTTCCAGTGCCGAGAAGGGATGAGGCGTCGCTGCGGCATTCTAATTTCGACTCAACTCCAGCCGACTAGGCCTCGATACACGTTCGTAGAACCTATGCTATATAGAGAGCTCGAGGGAAGGTAACAAGGCACACGAATTTATGCATGTGGCGTATTTAAATCGTTTTCGGCAATACTTGACAGACTTACCGTCCATGAAGCCCCACTCCCCCCACCCATGTACTCGAAATGGAAGGCATCTGCCATCAAGGGTCCTTGGACTTGCTAAATTAGGTTATTTTTGACGTGATTTATCGAGTCGCGATGTAGCGCGCGTTCCTCTCAAGCCCCCACAGAGAGTCTAATGCTCAAATACTCGATGCACTTGATAAATTAGACTGAAAAAAATTGATGACGACGGAAAAAAAAAAATGTATAATATTAAGTTTCGACTTTGAACGGCGTTGAACTGTCATATCACAAACTCGTCAAGTGCGATCTCTGTCATTGAAGGCTCCTCAAAAACAGAACCCATTTTTACCATAAAATTCGTCACTGCAGGGCTCCCCGAAAAATAATATAGATAGTATAGACCTTACCAATCGCAACGACCCTCCCCATAATTGAGTTATGATACGGAGTACAAAACAAAATTGACCGCAAGGGCGTGGCGCGGCGCAAAATCTTCGCAGACCTCCTGTTTCAGATGAGCCGTTGCAAAATCTGCGTGCCAAACTACAGAACAATAAGCCATGTATAGCCAAGAATCTTATGGGAGCAGCACCTACTTTTACGAGTGCCCTATTCATTTTGCATGCTAAGTGTGATTTGATACTAATATAAGCAACGGATGGCGTACTTGTACCTACTTTCTTAGATTTGAAAGTTTATAAATATTTTGTCCTGGCTAATTAATTGGACGATACTTTCGTAGCCTGTGCAGTGTGTTCCCACAACCTTTTCCTAGCCTCTTCCGAGCCAAAATACTTTTTCATTCCAATGTCTTCGCCCTGAGAGCTCACCCGGAAGAACCCCTCCTTCTTGCTGAGCAGGCCATGTAACATGTACTCTCCCGAGTCTTGATAGTTTATGAAGAATGGAGACAAAAGTGTCTTGAACGCAGATATCGCAAAGGACGACGATCCTAAACCAGTTTTGACCCAACCAGGATAAGAGTGTACAAAGGTCAATCCCGGATTTTTCTCAGCAAATTCCTGTTGATAGCATGTGTTGAATAAGTTGGTTTAGAGAGCATATAAGAGGCACTACTAACCTGGAGCATGAGATCGTTGTATGTTGGTCCTGCGCTACGCACGTTGGTGAAGGAATATGTCTTCTTCAGCCCAAGGTCGTCAAGATTGATTTCTCCCCCATTCCCTGCCGCAAGCACAGATAGCACTTTCGCATCCTCTCCAGCGCTCTTTGCCCTCCGAAGCGCCGGTAGTAGACCATCGACGAACTTCCACCGCGCGTAGTATTGAACGGCGAGCATCCTGTCGATACCCTCCGGTGTCTCGCTCCTCCCGTCCATGCTCATAAAGCCAGGGCTCATGAAAAGAAAGTTGATCTTGGGAAGTCGCGTGAGGAGCTCCTTTGTGACCGACTCTACATTTTTCATGAGCGTCACATCGCATTGGACGAACTCGTGCGTGTACTGGGTATTGTCGCTGGGTTTAGGAAGTGCCGCGATGATGGTATCGGCAGCGGCGCGGTTTCGACCAACGATGACTATGTGCGCGTTCCCTTTGGTGTGACGGGAGAATGCCTCGACGAGACCTTGACCTATTCCGGCGGTTCCGCCAACGAAAATGGCTACTGGTTTGTATGTCGGATTAAATTCAGCATTGGCGGCACGGGCAGCGGCAAGGGGATGCATATTCGAGGTCGATTTAGAGAAAAATAAGTATGAGAGTAGGATGACGATGATCGATAGCAGTAGACTTGGGAGGCTTATTAGCTGCATTAAATTTTGGTTAAGAAACGAACCCTTTATATAGAATCAAGACGTTGAACTATGGCTGCCGCTGAGACGCGTCCTCGTCTGTCGGTATTACGGACGTGATCCGAGTGCCGAGAATTGAATGAGCGCGTCACCCCCTTTTCATTGAAATTCTCATGATGGCAATTCATGATCATGTGGCATACTTGCATCCAACAACAGGCTCGCCACAAACTTGTCCCTTCTTCCAAATTGAAACCGACATTGTCAACTCGCTGTAGCTGTTGCCCAGGTCCAGGAACTCATCCCTCGCCAGGCCATTCCGCTAGCTAGCTTTGTGCCAATGCGCCGAGCCCAGCCTTGTTCTGTCTTCTACTGGCCAGTGGCCACGGCCACAGGCCATTTTAATGGTCCATTGTTCCTCCGGAACTGCTAAGACCAGACCGATTTGCGTATACCAGTGAATGGCCAGGTGGGTAAATTATGAATGTATAAATGTCAGGCTCAGTTTTATCTCTGGGTTCTAAAATATTCCTCAAGAACAGCCGCAGTCCCTCGAAGATATGAGTGCTACTCCCGCCAACATGCGCTTCGTTACCTGGATCGGCATGTCCTGTTCCCCAACGACTTATCAGGTCCCCGATACAACCCAATACCAGATCTACCGAGGACACACCCTCGTGGTGGATATATCCGCCACCAAGAGGGAGTCTCTCGAGGTCTTTTTGAAATGCCTTGAGCGTGTTGCGCTTGCAGATGGCCATGGACTCCCTCACATCGAAAGCCTGATGATCAGACTTACACACCCTGACGTGCACCAGGAATCCGGTCTCTGGGCGGCCCTCCGCAACCTACATCCCCAGCAGCTCAACATTATCCTCGCAAAGGCCTGTCCTAGCCTCACAGAGCCAATGTTGCCCGGTCTTCCCAGAGGAGCTTTTGGAGAAAGAATGCTGTCGACGGCTTTGGGGGCTATCGAATGCATGGAGCAGAGCCATCTTTTCAGTCGCGTTAAAACCCTAAATATCCAACACCCATCCGCGTTGGAGACCTTCGCTGCTATGTGTGAGGACATCCCTGCCCTCTACACGCATCTTGAAGTCCTCGTGCTCCGCGCCCCACCGTGGACAAAGACGATGCGCCAGCCCCCTGGCATCAAGTTCTTCGCCGCCCTCTCGCGCTGCACGACCGTCAAATCCCTCTTCCTTGCGGCTGCAGAAGAGGACGTCGATAAAAACTTCTGTCATATGCTTCCGTCGTTTCTCCCTCCCAATATAATCTCTCTCCGGATCTCAGGTCCCTTGATTATGGCCGAGTATGCAGGGTGGCACTGGGTTCGATTCGCAGCCGATAAATCATGGCTGCCCATGCTACGTGAATTTAGCTGCACTTTGACTCCCGAAGGCATGCCTGTTGATGGAAATCGAGGTGTTACTAATAAAGCTGCAGAATGGGCGAGGATCTTCAGGGAGGAGATGTTGGAGGATCGCACTACTTCCAAACATTAGGCTGCTTTTCTCACCCAACTAATTGTCCTCTGAAATGATTACTACTTGATGATGTTTATAGTGTGAAAATGATTGCCAAGATTCGTCACGTATATCATTGTTACTTGACCAGAGAGCGCTTACAGTCGTGAAAGGTCGTGAAACATCCCATCCGTGTATAGTGAACATATTCGCAAACGGGGGTAGGAAGTAGTGGAGGGTGGTATGTGCTGGTATCAATGTAGATAGTATCATAAAAGATGTGGTAGAAAAAAAAATTCGTGCACTAAGATTAATCCTCTTCAAACATATCCGGGGGAGCGCCAGTGATATCCACATGACCCTTCTCGTTCATCTCCGCATCCTGAATGCTGACATCGAGACCAGCGTCTCTGCATCCACGTTCCTCTTCTTCCGCCAGGCCGAGCGTGTCTTTGGGGAGCCAGATAGTACGCTGAGGCCTCGATACTGCAGGATGCGCAAAGCCATAGTCATCCTCCGATTGAGCTTTCGCAATAGGCGCCGGGCTTTCAGAGTGTTTGGCATCGCGTGGGCTCTCCGCAATAGATTCAGATCGTCTGCCGTCCACGAGTGGTGCCGACTCTTCTTCTTGCTGGGTGGCAGAACTACCCCAGGTCTTGTCTTTGAGACTGAGAGGAAGCGCGTGGAGGAGAGGACCGTAGGAGTTGTTGATGATGAGGTTAAATGCAACCTGAGTAATGGGTAAACCGATGTATCATGGCAAGAGAATCAAATCGCATACCGTAAAGACGATGAGAACAATCATCAGGGCACCCTCGGGTATAGCACTCGCGTTATCATTGTTATCTCTGGCGAGGAAGAACAACGCAGCCAAGCACACTTGCTGTACGTACAAACCGACAAAGATGTGTTGGATGGCTTTGGGGAAGAACAGGCCTCCGGTGTCGCTGGTGGACGGTTGACCAAATTGCCACAAGAACAGATACTTGTATAGCTGGTAGAACATGAAGAATGTCGCGCAGGCCAGGCCGTTGATGATCGGAGAGATGATGGAGTATCCGAGGGCTGCAACAGGACAGATTAGATCGCTGGGTGGGGTATATGACACTCCGAGACTTACCAATGACGACGAGCAGGGTAACACCAGGGAAGGTGGTGCCCCAGGCAACATTGCGGAGTCCGTACTTGATGCCATATACGGCACGAGGTGTACTGCCGAGGATGAAGAGTTTGACATAGTAGATGATGAGCGGTACAATCTGTAAGAATCCTCCAGCCACTCCAGCTAGACCTTGAAGGGTGATGTAACTAAAAAAAAAAAAATACACGTGAGACGAGGATAGAGAATCTGAAAAGGATGGCATACGTCAAGAAGAACGTCGACGAGGAGGGAAGATTTTGCGCCAGGAGCGAGGGTACAGAAGTGGGGTTGTTGATCAGTTGAGGAAGAGCCTTGATGATGCCAGAACTGAGTGTCACGATGAGGAAGGAGTGCTGGGGGTAGATATCGATCATCCGTTAGTGTTTTCTCGGTTGCGTGGAATTTGCGGAACAATGTACTCACGATAACCTGGAATATGAAGAATCGCGTCATCAACGACAATTCCAAACCGGTGTACTTGGGGATGCCCTCAAAGCGAGCGAGGAGGCGCAGGATGATTGGGAGCAACATCATGAGCACGGCCAGGAGAACAGGCGGGAGTATACCAGAAATGATGCCCACGACGACCTTGGGAAGCTTGCAGAGCCACGCAAGCCAAGAGTAGGAGACGCACAATCCGTACACATTAGAAACAATACCGACGAACGCAACTACGGATAGGCAGGGGACGTTAAGCGCTGTAGAAGATGTCACGAAATGACTGCGTACCTGGGATCGCCCAAAGGATGATCAATCCGGCAGTTGCGGCATAGCTGATAGCGAGGCGAAGCTGAAAGGTACGTTAATTCAGAGTAGTTCGTCTTCGATAGCGAGGAGAATATACCTTTTGCTCATAAGGGTTTAAACCGAGATTGGCCCAGATGACATCTTGAGGGCTAACCTCGACGTATTTCGCACCTGTTATAATTTCAGATACAGAGCAATGCAAAGAAGTAACAGAAAACGGACTCATTCGGTAGGGCTCGTGGTGGGTGAGGACTTGCATTGCGAGGTGGGCAGCAATCTGCTTGTGGAAGGTGACAAAAGCGCTGTTCAGAGGAGGGTAACTCTTCTTCTTCTCCTTTCCTTTCTCGTCTGATCCCGAGATGCTCGACTCCACGCTGGCGCGGTCGTCCTCACTGCGGTCCTTGACGCCCCTGCCGTCGTTCTCGATGATTGCACGACCCTCTTCCAAGAGTTCGGTACAGATTCTGATCTCTCCTCTTGACCACTCAATAGTATCAACCTTCTCTCCAGTGAAGGGAATCATTCCTAGCCGGTGCTGAGGCCTTTGGTCTTTGGGGACGATAACTGTGTCGAGATTCGCTGAGGCTTCGACGTCGACGTTCTTCCCTCCCTCCTTGGCCTGTTTCTTGAGCTCTGCGAGACGGATCTTGGCCGCCGTGTTCATCAGTGCAGTTTCCGCAGACTCAAGTTTATTGCACGCAGCGATACGACGGTCATAGACATCTGGTAGTTCTTTGAGGTTCCTACAATTCGGGTGTCACACTTCAGCTGAACACACATAATCTGAACCTACCTGTTGATCCATATTTTCTTCACTCCACCAGGAAGTTCGTTGAAGAGATTATGCAGGGCCTCTGTGGAGAGGTACTTGGAAGGAATGCCGGTCACAAGAATGGTGTTGGCCTGGACAGATTTGGCGTGCACAGGGTTGATTAGATGCTGTTGCCGTTCAAGGATGAACGATCGCATCTCAATCTTGATGTTATAAAAGATCCAGCCTAATGGAGAACACAATTTAGCCAAGAAAGACAGATGTGAAAGAGTGATATATACCAGTGAAGATGTATACGAGAATAATGTGCGCAGCGTATCGGTCTTGTTTGTCGGGCGAGATGTTTCCAAAGACTAGTATGTCTAGCCCGGCATTATTTCCGACACGGGTACTCACGCTGGTGGTAGGAAGGAGTACTGCCCACGAGACGAACCAGATCGGGAGGAAAATTCGCGCCATCAGACGGAGGAAACGGACGAAGAAGTATGCGTCCATTCCATTGGCCTTGATGATTTCACGATAATCTGCGTTGTAGACGGCAAGAGGCCATAGGAGAAGCGAGCGACTCAAGGGTTGGATTCGTTTGCTAAATTTGAGAATCAACGTTAGTTTACAGGGGTATGAACGGTAAACGCGACAGTCGAATAGGCGATTTTGAAAATAGGCATCCTTTGGAGCAGCTCATTCGACTCCACATCGTACAAGGATGTACTGTGGCCATCCAGCGCCCGCAGCAGTAACAATAGGGCGAATCCTGCGATGCCGTCTCCGACCACATATGGGAGAAGGGAACTCACGACAACGGTGGGACATAGGTTCTCGGCTCATAGATCGCCTTGAACCAAGGGCGTAGTAGTGTGAATGCTGCAATCTCAGCACCAAAGACGACGGCGTTGAAAACAAGGGCCGTTACGAACGTGGCCGTTGACGCCGACTTCGCCTGCGAAATATCTGACCTGGAAAGAGTTAAATTTTCATAACGAATTGCTTAGAAAGATATTGAGCGTACATGGTGAGGGAAGTGAGGGGTACAGTCAATGTATCCTGTTTCTTTTTCTATGCTTGACGTCAACCTGTGGCTTAACCCTATTTGGGACCCGTCCCGATTCAGCCCCCATTGATCTCGATCGTCGACTTGGCGTAGCCTTGCTCGCTGACCACAACAACTGCCAACGTTGTACTTGGATGGGACGACCAACACCCGTAGATGGTAGCGCATAACTGGTCTGAAGCCCAATTTTTGACTCGGTTTGGGCAGCGTTTCTGTTCCACTGTACCCAAAACTTTTATAGCTAACCGAATTTTTTTTTTTTTTTTTTGGCAGGATTATCGCTCACATCTTCCGGCTGCTCATAGTTTTGCTCGTTCCTTCATCCAGTGTTAGTTTTTCTGGCCGCGATTCGTGCCACCATCGCTGTGCATGTCAATCCCTTCATGCCCTAACCCAGGCCTGCCCTTGCGTCTTATTCCGGGATAGGCTATAATTATCCCTATCATTGGACAAGAATAGGCACACCTTTATCCAGGCGACCTGTCGGCCTGTCAGAAATCTGACATGGATCGGGATAGTGGATACCCATGGACTCGGAACTACAATATCAGTGGCCGGAGGGATCCTTGCTCTCATGCAGAGTTAAATCTTGGGCAATGAGACCACATCAAACATCCAGGTTCGCGGTACTCTCTGGAATTTCATGAACACCCGTTAATATCTCTCTCCAGGCATCTCGGCGTTACCTGCATCCTCCGAGCGCAATCCGAGCCTCGGGGCAAAGAAACTGATACGATGATCAGAGGAACTTGACTTTCGCTTTACGCATCCCTTTACTCTTCGCCTCGACTGAACTTCAGTCCCACAGTAGTGCCAACCTGCGCCGATTGTACCCAATGCTGACCTGCCAACTTGGGGACCATGGCACCTTGATGGCACCCAAGTTGACGTACTGTTAGACGCTATCCGCCACCAAGTGCGCTTGCCACTCAGATATAAATATTTTGGAGTAACCTCAACACGACAGGATGCCGAATTCAGATCTTGTAACGAATGGCAAAACATTCCAGTGCCTGCTTGGGACAGTAGTATTACACCGCTTTTGGAGCGTGCTCACGGACTTTCCACTTCATTCACTGCACCACAGCTTCAAGTAGATATATAATCGAACCCTTCACGGAGCCCACTCTGTCATGGGTTGAATGTGCGTGTATAATTAATGACGCAGTTTTAACCACGTTTTAGGTCAGACGACCTAGGGACTCTCCGCAGTACGTAGCCCGTATGAATTTCTATAAAGATTGAAACCTTTCGATCGCCTTCACAGGATGCATGGAGCCCTGTTTGGGTACGGTCTATGAAGTTGGGACTCGGTTCCTTTCTATTCGTTCGGAGAGCCTAAAGCCGTCCTCGAGCGTGTCAAGATAATCTTGTCTCATCAGAACCGGGATTCACAAAGAGCAGGGATCGGAGAGCATCGCGATTTGATTGCTACGAAGAAACGTTGAACTGATCTACAGAGTCTACAAAAATATACGTGACTGGCCGGGGTATTTTATCTACAATTTCCTGCCAGTGGCTATTTTTGCAACAAACATCCATGGCTCACGCAAATGAATACCATCCAGAAAGAGCCTGTAAAGTACAGATGCACGCCTCATACTATGCGAGCAATTTTCAGAGGACAGGAGTCCATTTAATTGACGTCATTTTGTGAGCCGCAAACTTTGCATTCTGCGACACCACCAATGTCCCTAGCCTTCCAACATCAACGCATCATTCTTGAAGTTCATTCTCAACAAGGGTCATATCCCAGACTTTCTTCCGATTTAATGTTTTATTGCAAGACTTTGCCCGTCTAGTTTGCACAATATATTATCCTAGCGGCGCAAGCGCCAGTCCCCGACTCCTGGCAACTTGTACTAGAGAATATCGATCTCATAAAGCAAAATCGAAATCAACCCTTGCAAGACTCGTGTGTGCACAGATGCTGAAATTTTTAATGAATATTAGTTTACTCCCACGCCACTCATTGCCAACCTTCAGTTGACTCCTCACGGCATGGGGGGAATATTTTTGAGATTCACAATGATTGAATATTGAAAAGTGTACTATCCAGATGTCTCTACAGTGATAGAGGATTTTAATTGAGTCATTCTTGTAATGGTTCATGAATAGACAAAGTTTAGAGAGAGACACTAACACTAGATTAATGTATTTGACAGGGGGCTAGATTCAAGCAACTTCGTAGGACAAGAATGTGGCATACTATTACTAGACAACAAAGTGCACTATCAGAGTATCGGCGCCGCAACAACAAGGAAGTCGCTTATGTCAGAAAATATCGCCGATGGCAGGTAAAGCCATTTCGAGGGCTACAGAACCCTCGGGGACATAGAATGAAGACCATGCTTACCCATAGATCACCCAATTTTCCATCCCTTGTAATAAATAAGGCATGCCACGCTGCACTATGAATCTTGTTCTCGTCGACCATCGTTGGCTCCTCCTGGCTTCTCGCGGCCCGATTCTGTGTCGTCGTTCGTGAGTGCCCGGGCCACTGTCTCTTGGATCGCAGTGTTGATGTCGTCCTGTGCATTCATGATGTCCTCGACGGTGAGCGCATCAGTGTCCACAGTCGTCCTGGATTTGAGGTAGGGCAACGCCTATTGCCAGAGGACCAAGATCATGGAAGGTGGATATATGAGAGGAAGGGCTAGGAGCAGAGAGAAGGGAGAGGCAGGGGCTGGGTGGGAGCAGGGTGGGGGAGAGGCGTAGAGGGAGAAGACAAGCCTGAGTCCGTAAATTTTCACCAAGGCGGTGATGACAAAGATTCGAGCAACGTCGACACAGATAACATGCGCATGCCGTGTGCGCATGTGCATGATGCATATACTATGTACATCAATGCATCATATACATGTTGCGCATATGTGCATGTGCGCATGTGCACACATGTTCGAACACAAAAAATTGACGTATGTATATGATGCAAAATATTTGATCTGTTTTTTTTGCAGATACAAACAGATGGACTCGACTCATACCGCTCCCATCAGATCTCAACACACCTCAACAGACGGGCTTTTGACTGGGCTGGAGGGCTGAACTACTGTTATTGTAAGTTACAATAACAACAGTAGCCCTCCGTACCAATTATTCACTGTGAAGAGTCGGTTGTCAAATTAGTTAGAGTGTTGAGTAATTCAAAGGTGCTCAATTATGTACAGTAGTCCCCGGTGACAGTTTTATCAAAAATGCACACTACTTATCTCATGTACATAACTTGAAGCGGACGCTACTAAAAGCATATTCTGTTTAGAATGTCCAAGGCGTTTCATAGCCCATTTTGAAATTTAGACACTTTACTTCGATGCCCGATCCTCCTCGCCATATTGGTGCCCATGATCAAGCAACCTGTTGAAAAGCTATGCTTTAAAGCAGTGTCCAAGATGGGCGGATTAACTCACCACTCAGGTTCTATTTCGGTGACTATGCGGATTCTAATGCTATCATAAGCAATGCTCCATTCCTTCAATGGGACCCAATACTCACTGCGTCTTTTTCGTCTCTTCCATTTCATGAAAAATAACCCACCCTGAGCGCGGTTTTCGAGTAAATAACACTGAAGTCGGGTGAACATGAAGCACCTAGAAGCATCGATTTAAACCTGAACATTGGGTAGATGGATAGATGGAATGACCTTGTTCCCTCTCACCGATCTATACGTCCCGTCGGCCACCCATCTAGCCCCGTTGCGCCAGTATCCACTTACAAGACAGCGGCGTAGTCTGCGCGCGTCTCCTTGACAGCTGTCAAGTGGGAGCTTGAACCGCTGCATATATTTCTTGAGTTGGGCCCGAATAGAAACGGCTCTGGACATCGCTCTGAATGATAAGGCGTGGGATTTGCACCATCCTGAAGAACGACCATAGCGAGTAAACGCGTTGTAGGCTGTCGAATCGGTCGATAAAGCTAGTTGTGGAGAGGTAATGAACAAAAGACGAACCATTCAGTAGAGTAAGGTGGTCCTTTGATCCCATAAAGGAAATTAGTCTCAATCCGCGGGTGGGGACTTAATCTAGAATACGTACACCTTCCTCTGCTGTGAATTTCCTGCGCTCCAATTCAGCTAAAGCGCCTGGGCCACCTTCAGGGATCACAAACACGTCCTGATAATGATTTCATTCGATTTAATCATTTGCAATCGAGAAGAAGTTACCTGTACTGCAGTCATCGCAGCAATGGTAAGAATTTCTTCTCCGCATTTATGTTCCACGGATTTGAACAACTGTAAACAAAGAAAATCAACCATTCCGGAAGTCGAGTCGGATTAGGAGGTTTACCATTCTAGCAATACCCACTTCGACAGGGCATTCAGCGACTTGCTGTCCCATCGGAGTTAATCTTCCATCATCGCCAACCATACCAGCGGCCACAAGACTTTCCAAGGCTCGAAGAGCAATCTCTGCAGGAGGAGCGGAGACCCACTCAAACTTCATAAGATCGTCGATGCCCAAGGACTTGAGTTGTAAGATAGGGGTTGTCATATCCACACGGGTTATTTCTGCTGGTGTTGAATACGGCAATGATTCGAAAGCTGCGAGTGGATAGAGCCTGTAGCAAACGCCCGGAGATGTCCTCCCCGCGCGTCCAGCTCTTTGAGTGGCGGAGGCGACTGAGGTAGGTACCGTTGAAAGGGAAGCGAGGGCCGTTGTGGGGTTATATGTTCTAATCTAAATTCACCTTTAGGGTTCCACAAGGAATATAGATTTTGGGTACGCACCTTGACAAAACCACAATCAACAACATATTTTATGCCGTCGATGGTCAAACTGGCCTACGTCTCAACTCAGATTTTACGCGGGTATTGTAGTGGATTTCAGACACGTGCCTCTGCGATGTTTGTGGATACAATAACCTTCCGAGTTCCTCGCTCAGCGGGCTCAAACACCTTCAATTGTTCATCGGTAGATAGACCTGCATGGAGAGCAATGGGTACTAGGCGTGAGGCGCTCTTGGGAAGCCTTCATTAATATACGTGAGGTCAATTAGGTATCAGTAACACACCAATATTGGCTTACTTACGTGGGTATCATTTCTGAAAGTTCTTCTAGACAGCGCTCAATCTCCTCGCGGCCGGTCAGGAAAACAAGAATATCTCCAGGTCCAGGCTAGAGATTTGTGTTCTAACGATGAATGTTAACTGAATTGTTAGAAAGCTTACACTCAAGTTGATGTTCCAGGAGATTTGGGCAGCCGTTCGAACGTAGTCGGGCGTAGGCTCTTCAAGATATGCGACTTCAACTGGGTACATTCTCCCTTCCAAGCTGACAATAATAGCGTCATTAGGGTTCGCAGAATCAGTAAAATAATCAAGGAAGGCAGTTGCATCTAGAGTTGCTGACGAAACAATGAGGCGAAGTGAGGGGCGTTTTCTCCGTATCCTGTGCTGAAATTCAGATAGGAAAAGGGAAACAGATGGTGTTTAGCTTACTTTTTTAGTACACCGAGAAGGAGGTCAGAATAGATACTCCGTTCATGTGCCTCGTCGATCTAGGCGTCAAGTTAAAATGGTTCTGCTAGTTCGAGATTGTCATCACTCGCCATGATTGCGCTGTAACGACTAAGCAGGGGGTCCACCAACGTTTCTCGGAATAGCATTCCATCAGTCATATAGAGTATACGGGTTCTCTCTTTGTCGCTGACATCTTCAAATCTTATCGTGTATCCTACCTTCAATGTAATGTGAAGCGTGAAGCGTTGAAAGATAAAAGATGTCGATTGATATGTACCTCATCTCCTAGAGTTGTTCCAACCTCGGTGGCGACACGAGTGGCAACAGATGTGGCAGCAACACGTCTAGGTTGAGTGCATGCGATCACGTTGCCTTCCGAGGCCCATCCTACCTCGAGGAGATATTGGGGAAGTTCTGCTTATTGCGTCAAGCAGAGATCTGTTTATACGATAGAGACACCGACGAGTGGTTTTGCCGCATCCCGTTTGACCAACAACAATAATCACTCCGTATCTTTCTACACAGTATAGAAGCTTCTCTCCTGTAGTTGAGACTTAGGTTTTGCAAGGCTACGCCGTAAATGAGAGCTGCGTACTATGCTTGAAGATGGGAAGCCGCTCGCGCTGGGCCTGCACAGACAAAGACGAGTAGGCAGGGGCAGATGGAATTAGATTTCCCTCAACTTCGGTTGCTCTGTCCAGGTTACTGCCTGGACCTGCAGTACCTGGCTTCCAGAATTTGAGAGACATTGTGGAGGCGCAATGTTTGGATCAGTCGCCTTTGCACAAAGTTATGTCAAGGCTAATATTGTCGTCTGATCCTTTCCTCAGCCTAAGCATTCCTCACAGCTGCCACTATGTCTGAACGCAAGGGTACGTTCTATCTGTTTATCAAGCAAAATTATGCTAATCAACCATTAGTTCTCAACAAATACTTTCCGCCGGACTTCGATCCGGATCTCATCCCCAGGAGGAAGCAACCCAAGAATTCGCAACAAGTTGTCCGTTTAATGGCGCCATTTTCCATGTCTGTTCTATTGACATTGCCTGTCAATTTCTTCTTACTCTATTTTCAGGCGTTGTAACACGTGTGGCGAATATATCTATAAGGGCAAAAAGTTTAATGCACGGAAGGAAACAGTCGAAGGCGAAGATTATTATGGTATCAAGATCTTTAGGTTCTACATTAAATGGTACACTATCTATTACATTTAATGGGTCTATTTAACGTACATTCCTCTAGTACTCTGTGTTCTGCAGAAATTACGTTCAAGACAGACCCGAAGAACACAGATTACAGCGCCGAACATGGTGCTTCGCGGAATTTCGAGCCTTGGAGAGAAGAGGGGGCTGTAGAGGAGGAAGACAGGCTGGCAAAGCTCGAGGAGGAGGAAAACAATCCTATGAAAGCCCTTGAGAACCGGACAACTGACTCCAAGCGTGAGATGGACATATTGGATGCACTACAGGATATCCGAGCTCGAAACGCCAGGAATGAAAGAGTAGGCAATTCGGTTGACCTACTAGCGCAGCTGGGGATGGAAGAAATCGAGCATGCAGAAGATGCAGAGAAACAGCGACTAGAGGAGGAGGATGAGAAGCTCGTGCGAGAGGTCTTTTCTAAAGTCTCGATCCCCCTGCCAAATCATTCGATGTCTGGAGACTCAACTTCGACTATCGTAACCGTGAAACGGAAAGCTGACGACACCGAGCCTTCATTACTCAGTTTGTTGCCCGATTCTGCGCGTGCCCTGATTGGGGCCAAGTCTACGGGACTGCACACGATAAAGAAGAAGAAAGTAGAAGGGAAGAACGTACTAGGAATCAAGGTGGGCAGTGTGAAGAGACCGAAAACCAAGGCTGTCTGAGTTTGTAGGTGCTGTAGAATATGAACATTGTTGTTGGTGGCTGAGATCGAGATCTCCTTTGTTTTTTTGTAATCTATATATTAAAAGAGCTCAACGTGGGAGAGTGGCTAACTTAGCTAAGAAAGTTTAGTCAGCAGTTCCCACCTGCACCGTCTTTT
>JABCKI010005771.1:0-49741 GCA_018282025.1 Sphagnurus paluster
TATTCACACGGGATTTTTCCCAGCTGGCAGATGGCGGTTTTCATGTTTGTCCCATGTGTCAAACAAATGGCGGTGTACTAAAGTAGATAGATAGATAGATATACCCCGGGCATGCGGTCCCAAAAAAGAACAAGCGGGGCTCTGTACTACATACATGGCATCTAAGTATGCTATATCAGCCAGTGCCGCTGTGATCCCACGGATTAGCAATCCAGTGGGTCAATCAGGGAGACTGCAGGTGTGGCATATGTATATGAGATGCAGCAGTGTTAGGCCTAGGAATGTAAGATAGGCCTCATACATGACTGTCTACGTCAGTGATATCGTAGTGGGCATAAAATTTAAGCCCGGGCCGCTCAACGAGACCCGCACATCATATTACAATGTTGTCCTCAATGTTCCGCCTGACAACGATGTTGATAGCACAGTTCAGTTCGTGTGTCGTTGGACGCGACGGAATAACAGATAAATAACTAAGGAATAGCCTGAGAGAGTGTGCAATTCTCGGAGCGAGTTTGTGAAAGCGCTATGTACTGTTTAAAACCCTCTACTAAAGCTAAAGTAGCGGGCATTATTCGGCGTTATTCCCGATTCATAGACCGATTACCTCTGAGCACAGTCCGCTGCTAGTATCCCCAACCTCGTCGGAGATTATACCAGGCGCATTGCAATCTCGTAAGCACTTCCCAACCAACCTGCGCCACATTGTGTGTCCCTCCACATTTTCACATAAGATATTCTCTACACCCATCACATCAACGGGTTGGAACCCAGCAACATGCCAACTAGCATCGGACACCCGTGACAGAATTGCTAGGACGTAGTCGTTGCAGGAGTATCCGTTCACCAGCCTTCCGGATACCAGGCGTCGAATCGCAGACCATCGCAACGCGTCTGCAGGCACTGGTGTACCAAATAGATAAACATCTTGGATGAGATGGGCTGTATTTGCTGGCGGCAATGATGCGAGATATTTCAGAGCTTCGAAGATAACAAGAGAGCCGAGCGAATATCCTGTCAGGGTTACGGGACGATTTCCAAAGACATGGTTAGAGAGCAAATCTCCGAGAACTGCACCAGCCTTCACGGCAAGCGCCTTAGCGTTCATCCAGGGGTTATCTACTTCAGAATGTCAATATTTGTTGTGCGATGTCACTGGGCTTGACTGGCCTATGATCTGCCCGATCTTTAGCCATGCTATGGGTGCCAAGGAGGCCATTAAGCTAGCCAATATGGTGCGTTTGACAATTTGAGCTTGTAGATATTTGACGGCATGCGACTTTAGCAGCGCGATAAGAGCGTCGGACAGCTCCTGTAGCGCGTCCACCTCCTGGAAACTGACACGATCAGTAATGTATACCGTCGACAAGACTAGGCCTCCTACCCACCCATTGAAGAGCGTATGTATTATCCCCACCAAACACTGACCATGGAGCTGTGACGTCCTCTCTACACGATAACCATCCGCTCACGCACAATCTAATACCAAGTGTTTCATCGCCTCGAATCTCCCGAATTGGTACTAGTTCTAAATCCCGTAACTCTCTCGCGTGTCGCTCCACCATGTTCGCAGTCGACCGTGCTCCGTATGCGCCGAACAAAGTGCCGCATACGACGGACGAGCCCGCGAGGCCGCCAGTGAGCAATCCGACCCCTGTTCCACCCAATCCTAGGAATCCTAGGAATGTAGTAACACCAGCGCCAACTAAAGGTGCTGCCAGACCACCAGTTACGCCAACGAGCACACCCCCCGCGACTGCGCCAAGCCCCATCCCCAGAGTGCGTATCATCATTCCCTGCTCGGCGTGGTTCGCTGTGACTGATCTGGCTTTTGTCTGTGCTTCGTCGGTGACCTGTTCTGAGTTCTTGAGAGTAGAGGCTATGATATATTCATCTAGGACACCGAATCCGGAGAGAAACGAGCGTGTTCGTGCAGAATATTGCTTAGAAGTTGTGACGTGTAGAAGTAGGATACTGTTCAGGATGTTTGTGAGATGCTTATCATGTACTTTGGGAAGCTTCCCAGATTTCTCTAACGGCGGGCATTCTGTACAACACAATCAGGACCAAAGTCAGGCGACTGATCAAAACATTCTAGAATCTATGCACCTGCGAAGTTCGACTCCTGCTTGCACACAATCCGAGCATTCTCAAGCAATGTGTGGCCCCAGTGTTCAATCTCGTGGTTGAATTGGTCCCGACGATTAGTGGACTCCGGGTCAGAAAGATAGAGGCGGTATTCCAACTCTCCGTACAACTTGGAGTCCTTCCTGTATGATGCCAAATGATAAACGAAATGCTGAAAGATGGTGGTTCGGTCTTGTTGGTTGAGGGTTTGAAATAGAAGAAGATTGGTCGCGTCTACAGACATGACAAGACAGGCTACTGAAGCGAAACTGCTTTAAAGTTTAGGGTATTGGTCTTTGGAACAGTCCGAGGTATGACACTATGACATCATTGTCGAAGTGCTTAGTCAAATTGCCTTGAAATTAGGGTGTAAAAATGTCCAGAATAATATGTATGCAGCCCTTAGGATGGTTGATCAAAATCTAGCTGCCCTAATGATCTGCCTATTCCCACGTTTTTGAGAAGAGGCTTCATAGCGGGGTGTCAGCAAAAGAATCGAACGAGGAAAAGAAAATCGAACCTCAAGATCAGATGCACTTATGGGGCAAGGAAAGTTGAAAGTATTCGAAACAACAGGGGACACCGTGATGAAAAGTATCCGCAGTCCGAGCTGCATAATAAATAAGTGATGGATGTGTAGACGATTAGCCAACCTACCGTGATCTTGTAGTTCACATTCAGGTTAGTCTTCACACCAGTAACACCGCACTTTGAGGATAGATCTGTCAGAATCAGACCATTTGGGTCCGACGTTGTTTTGTAATTGATAGAAAACGGGAATGTCCAATTGGTTAATTCGTTAGCGTGGAAGACCACGTCGTTCGAAATGCCCTCCCCGATTTGAGGTGCGCTGCCACTTATGGGGTAGAAAAGCTTGGGAATATTTAGTTGTCCCGGCATATACTCTCTGCGGCCAAACTTACCTCGGCCTTGATTTGTTTGAAGTTGACGGCGAAGTAATTTGGGTTATTAACACTGGTGAAGAGTTATATAACATAAGGACTAAGAATAGATATCCTTACGAGATGTTAACACCCAGGTTGATTTGGATACCGTTCTCGATCAATTGGATCTGTTAAGTAACTGTTAAGAGGAATCACGGAAATATGATATTCACTCACAGCAGTTCCACCTTGCGATACAGTCTGGACGTTGCCTATTGTTATGTTCGGTGGACGGATCCACTTCGAATACGGTTCAGAGAGAGAGAGAGAGAGACGAAGAAAAACTCGCGAGAAACTCACAAGTGCGAGTGCGAGTAGTATACTCGCGAAGAGCAATAAACCAATCATTATGGTGCAGCAACAAAATCTTCCGAAGCACCGAATACCTCCGCCCTACATTCAGAAATCAGAAAACGTCTAGGTGCAATCAGGAGACGCTACCTTTGTCCAGAGTGCACCTTGGTGTACATATCTGTAGTTCCTCAATGCACGTGCAGTCCTTGAAGCAGGTGAGCACATTAAGTAGGAAGAACAGTGCTATGTACCGTTTCTCCTGAGGTACAAAGCCTCCTTCCACATTTGTCTCTTTGGAGCCAGAGGGTTCCAAACTTCCATTGGTAGCGCCAGGGTACGCGCGTTGTGACTGTGATCGAGCAGGAGGATATTGTCGGTCGTATTGTTCGTCGTCTCGATAACCATATGTCTCATACGAGGGTCCAATCCCTTGACCGTACGGTTGCTGAGGCGTCGGTACGTAGGGGTTGAAATCCGGTGCAGACTCGCTGTACCGAGATTCATGTTGTGCGTAACCAGGCTGCTCCGCATAAGGATCCCGATAAGCCATAGTAGATCGTACTTAGTGTAAAGTCACAATGAGAGGAGGGCAAACTCAAGGATATTCTAGGATATTTCAGCCTCGAGGAAACGTAACAAAACGCGGCTATGCAAGTACTGCGGACCTGATTTAGAAATCTAGGACGTAGCTGGTTACACTGCTTAAAGGCGGCCTTGCATTCCCGATATTATTATTTATCCCACGAGACAGATAGTTACTAACAAGTCACCAAAGCTTTGGCGTCTTGACATTTAAGACAACAACGACAGTGCTTTCTACACAGGCTAAATACTAGTGATCGGCGCAGTGTAGCCCCGTCAAAACACCTTGCGTTCCTCTCATGGGCCGAAATAATGCTTTCTACACAGGCTAAATATATCCACCAGGACCTTGACCTTGTGACACAAAAGGCATTCTCTGGCCTCCACTGGAAGAAACTTCTCGTTGCGCACGCGAAGCAGTTCTTGACCCAGGCGGAACGAAACGCTGAGGACCATTCCCCATTATAGGCCTAGAAGCTTGAACAGATGACGGCGGTATGAAATTATGCTGACCCCGTGGCAAATAAACGTCAGTACCAGACATATTGGTTACATCTTGGTCCTTCAACGGCTGCAAGGGTCGAGCTGTCTGAGAGGACACGGCCGAGTTCAGTTGTTCCTGGTATAATTGTGATGCCGGTTGAGTTTGCTTTGGACGCGAGAATTGTACGTTATTCGGTGTCCCGCGCGCAGCCTTGAACCTGGCAGGAGTAGGTGGAGGTGGCATACTTCGATGGTCTTGATTTTGTAGTGGGTGCTGCTTTGATCGTGCTTGTTGCTCTGGGTTCAGCTTGGTGCGTTTGAATACTCGAGGAACCGCTTGAATATGTGTGAGTTGCTGAGGGTGGAGTTGGGGCGTTGAAGGTGGTTTGTAGGCGTATTTACTGCAGTGTTGGGTATACACACGTCACAGGGTCTTACAAAACACAAGAACTTACTCGATGAACCCGCTTGGAGGTCGGTGTTGGGGTGCCTCGACGCTAAGCCGTGGGGAAGGAGCTCCACGCGATGAAGAGTTGGCGATTTTTGCTGCTTGATTAGATGATAGGTTTGGGGCAGGCTGGCCTTGAGGTAGCGTTAATCGATTGGGGCCCGCCGGGGTAAGGTCTGATCGTGGGCTTGAAGTCATGGTGTTCGTCCCTATGCTATCGTACCTGTAAAAAGTTAGTATCATTAAGAGCCACTGGTCCCAACAGCTTACAAGTGGGATCTCGTTAATGGGCGTTTTCCGTTAGAGTTCACCGCATGAGGGTGTTCTGTCCCTGAATCATCATGCCCTCTCCCTGAATATTGACCCACCCGTTGGAGCAAATGATCGTTTTCAGCATTTAGCCGTTCATTCTCGCTATTTGGAAATCAGCGCGATGGAAGTTGTGAGCGCAAGTATGGTACTTCTTAAGTTCTCCGATGTCATATTTGAGCCGTTCAATAAGTACTCGCTGCTGTTGGTGTCGCGCTCTATAATGTCGTATCTGCGATGCCATCGTCTCGTGCTGAAACTGTATAAATAGATCTGTTACGGATCAAAAATTTGAACAATGTGCAAAAATGTTTACTTTTGCAGCATTGGCAATCGCATCCAACGAAATGGGAACAGATTGAAACCACTCAGACATCGGGGCCTCCATCTGCCATGTGAGTGAGAACACAGGTTTTAAGTAGACAAGAGCATGAACCTCGCGTTGCAATGGTACCAGTTGAATGCCAGGCGTTCTACAAACACTACAGCTCTGGTCGGCATCTTCTCCAGTCTCGTCAATGGCTGGATCGTGGCGATTGATGGGGTGAGCCTACTGAGATGGCCATTGCAGACTATATGCCCACACTCGGTGAGCCAGAACGGTACAGTTGCACCAGAAGGTGATGCGAAGGGCATTTGACATCTACCACAGTTAGCAAACTCCCAGAACCCAGAATCAGACCCTGGGGCTGTGAGAGCCGACATTTGCAGAAGGAGAAAGGCTTAGTTTAAAAATTTGCGAGGGATGACAGTTCGGGTGTTGGAAGCGTCCGTCGTCGACGCAAGAGGCTGATCAAAGTGGGCGACGGAGGTCATTTGATGGGTGAGGCTAGCCTCCGTTGCTGACCTAATAAAGAGATGTGTTTGTATAAGGGGCGAAGATATGTGCGGAACATTCCCACCGCTGTCGAGTATGCGATGAACTTAACAACGATTTCGCGCGCAAATATCGATAATCTCGGGGAAACGATGCACGAGGCAGATCAGAAACAGCATAAAAGCAGTGCACACAAAAAAAACTCCACTCTATCTCTTTCCCCGATTCATTAACCTGTCATGGGCAGAGAGAAACTAAAGGCGGCGAATACTTCAACTCGCAGCTCTATACGTCACGTGTCCTCTCGTGAGAACAACGATTGTAATTGCCTTGCTGCTCCCTGTGCTACAATCAACGCGTCGACGCTGAAAGCCCTCACGATCGGCGACATGAACAATGCCCGATATTCTCCACTACAGCCATCATCCAAATTATCCACAAAGGGCTGGTCACTGGACACCCTGATTGGCACTGGAAAAGGATTCTGTTCGATTCCTCGTATCTCGTGTACGACTCGGACGCATGAACTGAAAGAAATAATCAGTAAATCAGAGCAAAAAGGTCTTCCTTTAATCATCGAAGGTTACCAAAATCACCCGAAATGGCCTAGGAAGAAATTCGATCCTGAGTGGTTAGTCGCACATGGTCCAAAGAGTAAGTATACACATATACGCATCCATTATTCAATTACCTCTAATTCACACTTTAGATATCAATGCACGGAATGTCCATGACTGCTCTGATAGAACTATCCCGTTTACCACTTTTCTTGAGAAACTGCGCGCGTCACCCCAGTTTGCGTGTACAGATGGTAACACTCGGCAAAGAAATTCAGAGCCATCAAAATTCACATAGCATCTTTTTAGAAAAAGAGAGGCTCTATGGTAAAGACGCCAAGTGTCCCAATGAATGGAACAAATGGCTACATGAATCCAAAGTCATCCTACCCAGTCTTACGCCGAACTACCATGATAACCTACTACTAGTCAGTTTCATACCATTTTTCATGCTTAAACTCACATTGCAGCTCTCCCTAGCCCCAACTGGAGCACCTAATGTGCTATATTGGAATCGGGGACACGTTCACCCCATCCCACAAGGATCTTTGTGCATCCTCGGGCCAGAATCTCATGTGTTATACGGAAAATAACGGATCTTCTTTTTGGTTCATGACGAGAAGCTGCGATGCACCAGCAGCGTCCAAGTATTTTCAAACGCTTAATCAGGAACTAGACCACGAGACCTATGTCATTACCATGGAACAGCTCGCAAACGCTCCGTTTCCCGTCTATATCGGTGAGCAGAAGTTGGGAGACTTGGTTCTAGTTCCTCCGAGAAGCTGTCACCAGGTTGTGAACTACGGCGGCGTTACCATCAAAACCTCATGGTCGAGGATGAACCTGAAAGGACTCGAAACCGCATATTACCACGAGCTACCTATCTATCAGAGGTCTTATCAATTTTGTTGAACATGATGCTGAAAGCTGATTGTACCGGCTGTAGGGTTTGCCGAGCGGAAACGTACCGCGTTAAATCCACAATATTCCAAACGCTTTGCAACAATACGACCAACTTGTCGAAGCGTCGCCGCTCGGACTCAAACAAGGGAAAAGACTTGCTCGCCCCAACGATGACTTTATTGAAGTTATTTGACGCCATCCTTTATGAGGAGTTTAATTCGAACCCTCGCGAAATCGATGTTCTTTCTTCAGCCTTTTTGTCGTCCGCTTCTCTCAAGGCTGATAGCACCTCCTATCATGACACGAATGAAGCCGATCACCATATCCTGTGTGACTTTTGCGGCGCGGATATCTTCCAGTCTTTTTTCGAATGCTTGGAATGCGTCGATTCTAGTGGCCCAGTAGAACGAGGGGACGGGTTCACTATCTGTGCCGGGTGCTATATTGAAGGAAGGACTTGTAAATGCCAGGAAATGGAGCCAGTGCAATGTCGTCCATTCACAGAGCTTCTCTTGCAACGTAACGAAACGGCAAAATTACTGTTTGATCTTACACGCGATCAATATTTTTCACCACTGAACGATTCGTCAGTACTTGAATGTATAGATCTATTTATTATCTGACGATAATTTCACAGTAATCTGCATTCCAGAAAGGGTACTTTTGAAGCAGCTTGTTTACTATGGAGGATGCGCAAGGAGAAGGTATGCTATACACCAACGAGATTTTCAGGTTTCGTTTAACGTCCTTTATGCATTAGAAAGAGAAGAGCTGCTTGTGGCCAAGAGGGACCCAGAAGAGCCACCAGGTCCCCTCTTCCTGGGCTCTGACTTGCAGAAAGTGCCACAACTCAAAATGTTATACGCACATTCTGATGACACACAATTTACATTCCGCCGACGCATTGCTGATTCATTCTATCGACTCAACCCATAACGGGCACCATGAAAATCATATGACCTCTAAAGCTAATTTTGAAAATGGTCGAGTTGCCTTTGAAAAGAGTCAGAAAGGAGGTACCAAACCCCCGGAGCTCCGTGTACAGCGGGCTTACATCGCAACGACGTACACTACATGTAGGCCGCTGAACCCAGAACATATGAGCCTAGGTTGGTATGACATCAATGCACAAATTATTTTGGTAAGTCCAAGATACTTCATTTTGGTGATTAAACTTGAAGTAACATTGCTCAGCGTATCGCGGAAACAGATACATTCTCTGGTGACATGCCTCAGCAGGCGATATCAATCGACCAATCGCGCCCGCAAGTCTTAAACTTTCCCAGCCCAGTTATTTCACAAGATGGCAGTCTTCCAGAAACGTCTGTTAACACGACCCGGAAGCGAAAACGCGATATATTGCAATATATTGAAGTTCCGAGTTTTCCAAATCATCTTTCCTACAGATCGTATTTATCTTTCTCGTCGACTGTCAAGAGATCGCAGGAAGGCGGCCTTGAGAAGCCAGAGGTAATTCCTCGCTGATCCTGATCCTGATCAGTGCCTTGTCCTCACGATCGTATCAGTTCGCTGTGAATAAATCTCCTTTACAAGCCTTGAGCACATCAAACCCCGAAACGATCATCTCCCCGAATATCCAGGTAAGATTCAAAAAACCGGTTCTATGAATTCCTTCTTATGATCATATAGAGGCTTCAAGCAGGCGGAACTGATACAACTTCGGATGGGTTGGGCGCAAACGCGACAGCTCCTACCAGAAAACCCTCTGGAATATCCTTCATCCCACCAACGTCCGCGGCCGCCGCGGCCGCGACCACCTCACCCCCGCCACGCAAGCGACACCGAAACAACAAGACCCCGGTGGTCCCAACACGACTACCAATGTCCACCCCTCTCGACAACTCACAACGATTCATTATGGGTGAAATACCTGCTACCCAATACCTGCCTACTGAGGCTGCGAGGGGATCAAAAAATACTAGTTTCGGTTTGCTCATTTCGACTTCCAGTTCCTCTGAAAGTGCAGCTCAAGACCCAATGCAAATTTCTCGGCTCCGCCACAAAAATTACCTTAAGAACCTCAAGTTCAAGAAGAAACGGCAAATTTCTCCTCAGTTTTCGTCCTCCTCTTCCACGTATCCGAAATCCACATCACCAGAAAGATTGGCTGATACTTTGAACCTTTCCATGACCAACAACTACCGCATGCTGGACGAAGCGGATACCACCGATCCCACTGCTCATGTAGAGGCCGAGTCCTCTGCACCTTTACTTTCGGAAACAGCACCTTTACCCGTGTCAGATCAATTTCTAGAGGACATGAGGATGCTGCGTGAAACAGTGAGCCAGCTCGTAGATCAACTAACCACCTTGCGCCAAAATCAGAACACGCCCCAAATACACCAAGCGAACATTCCTCAACTCCCTATTACGCCATTTATCTCCTCGTCGACTGTAGTCGATATCCTCATGAAACTGATGACGCATATAATGGTATGTGCCCCACTTTTGCCCTCATTTGAGTGATGCTAAGCGAGGAAAACTCCAGCCCGCACCTGCTCCTGCAGTTCCAGCCACAGTGAGCTATCAATTGACTGGAGTCTATCAGGCTTTCTGAAATTTTGGCTAGAATCATTGGCCCCAGGTGCAATACAACAACTTTCGCCAACCAGGAGACGCGGAATATCTGTCACACACGGCTTCACAAACTACATCCCAGGCGTATCCAGGTCCTCCGCAATCGTCGCAGCAGCAAGACTACTCATGGGCCAATTCCCGCTCACTGCACCAGGACACTTCTGAGAGGGGAAGATATCCCGAGCGCTTCCAGGCTTATTCAAGTGCTCTGCCATCGTCGCATCATCAAGACTACTTATGGTCACATTCCCGCTCACCGCACCGGGATACTTCTGGGAGGGGAAGATATCCCAAGCGCTTCCAGGCTTATCCAAATCTTCCGCAATCGTCGCATCATCAAGACTACCCATGGTCACATTCCCGCTCACCACACCGGGACAGTTTTGAGAGGGGAAGATATTCCGACCGCCTACGTAACAATGGTATGACTTATACCATTAGCCCACAGCACATCTCTCATGTATTTGAAGTTGGATCTAGTTCCCAATATCCGAACAATCACCGCTCGCGTATACCACAGGAAAACTGTGATAGCGGGGGTCTTCGTGTAATTTATGAACGTCAAAACGATGGCAGGCGTCCTCCCACCAGTTATCTGGATACCGAAAAGAGGTATCGTCCCACAACTCATGAATATGGAAATGGATAACGAATTCGGTCATGGTTACAGTCAGCCCTTGCATTCGAACGAGGACAGGCGCACATCTAGACAGAGAGCTCCTACTCTTGATCACCAACGCAGCCGACCCCCTGGAGGCCGGAGCTGGCCTCGTACCTCAACTTCCAGTCAGAACATTCACGAGATACAGGGGGAGATAGTACAGAGGCGTTCTACACCACTGCGAGAAAACAGGAGTGGGATGCATCTGATAGAAGGCCCGCATCGACATGAATCGTATGGAGACTCACCATGTAAAGATCCCCACATGATCCCTCCACTTCCAGATGCTTCATCCAGTGCTAGCCGGGATAATGTCATCCAGCAACCACCCTCGCAAGAAATATCGGGTGTTCCTTCTGGGCAAGTGCCTGTAGAAAAGTCCCAAGAGGACGGAGCTAGACCATCGGCACCTGAAACTCGCCCCTCGTGCAAGTCTGTTCTACTCATTTTTATATAAATCTTTTGACACTTCTTATAGCCGCAACATCTTTGAATGCCCCTTCTGCGCTTATACCCATGGATGTCCAAGTGAATCCTACAGACCAAGAACTATGTTCGTTTATCTTGTGAAATGCCAGATGTATCATCTAATGATTGATTAGCTCAAAACTGGGAGGAAACTTATGAACACCCTGAAGAGGACCTTGAAATGTTGCCCGTTCTCAGGAAACCTTCTTCTCTAGAACCGGCGAGCCCTGAGCTGCTGGACGGTATGCTATAACACTATCAAGTTCGCACGCTATCCCTAATAGTTGGTTTCCACAGTTGATCTCACAAACAACCCTTGGTTAGTGGCCGGACACATGAATTGATACGAATGCATGACTTTCATGCTCTAGGCTAGATGTTTCGATTTTTTGCGATTTCAGTGATCTTCATGTAATCAGACCCATGCCTGTATTTTCCACGAGGTGTATAATTTATGCGACGATCACATAGTGCGAATAGTTGAGCCCAAAGAAACGAAATTATGATGGAAGAATCAGTTAGGGGTATAGAGTATGGAAGGATGTGGGGACATATGCCGATAGGCTGGACATGAAAGTGCACGTTATTGGAGAGAGCAATGCTAGTGAAAGTTAGAAGAGTGGTATATGCCAGATGAGAAGGAAGAAAATCATTATCAACACCGACATGTGAGAATCCTCATAAAGAAGCTCGGTTTCGGCTGTGCATCTTCAACTTCCTGTTGCGTGTTGTACCCCTCGGCATGGGCTACCCCAACTTCTCCGGTCCTCGCACGCACGCTACTTATAGCAGGAGGGACAGCACCAACACTCGACACCATTGGCGATGCACGACCATATTGTTGTTGGGTTCCATAAGCATCATCTACCACATCACGACCATAGTCATATGCACCCGTGCTGGGGTTTGCATATGGATGTTGGTGTGGGGTGGCAACAGGCACATTCACTTGAGCGGCAGCAGACTGGGTGGTAAACTGTCCCGGAGAAGCAACGGCGGTGGCAAGTCCACTGGGCCCACGGCGTTGCTTGGAGCCGTGTCGAGTTAAAGCAGGTGAGGGAGGGACGACGTTTCCGGCTTGTGAACGTCGACGGTCTGAGTCGCGGTTGTCTTTGCGCCGATCTTGTACCAGACCTGCAGTCTGCAACGGAGGAAGCACTGGGGCGGATCCACTCTACAACGAAAGTATTTAGATTTAGATAAGATCTCTGAAGAGGTAAGTGAGCACAAACCATGGAAGCTTCCCAACCCTTACCACCTAAAAGTTGTTGTTAGCTTGAAGTACCCAATATAGCATCATAGGTACCATTTAGCAAGTTCCAATCAAATACTCCATCTTCGATGTCTCCACTGCTCTTCAAAACTTTTGCAAAAAGTTCCCGTAGGAAGTCATAATCAGGGGCTTCCTCGAACCCAAGCTTGCGCACGTAATTCAAGTATATCCCAAATTCCTCTAATAAGGTAATCAGAATAGAGAACAACCCCCGGACGATATTCATACCAGGAAAACCTTCACACAACTCTTTAATGGGGGTTGTCTGCTTTTTCTCTCCAATCTTCTCATACTTCTGCTTGTTAGTGGCAGCTTTGAGGCCCTGCCATGGCAAACTTCCGCGTAGGAAG
Source organism: Sphagnurus paluster (assembly GCA_018282025.1). Taxonomy (NCBI): domain Eukaryota; kingdom Fungi; phylum Basidiomycota; class Agaricomycetes; order Agaricales; family Lyophyllaceae; genus Sphagnurus; species Sphagnurus paluster. Next base: position 12,815 of record JABCKI010005771.1, read on the forward strand.
TACATGAAGACATGTCCAAGGGCTTCCAAGTCGTCTCTCCGAGATTGTTCTGTAAAATATAAAGAGACCAGTTGTGAAGACTTCCGGTATTCAACAGAACTAGGGTATACCTCTTCCTAGATGAGTATTGATACTCATGTACCGCGCAGTTCCGCTAAGGCTTTTTCGTTCCCGGTAGGGAATGTGCTGCTTCGTCTTCGGATCACGATACTGTTTCGCCATACCAAAGTCCACAACATGCACTACTGTATAAAAGGATGAAAATCAGGAGTCATGGCAATAGGTAGTAGTGGTAAGCTGACCATTGGCTCCTTTTGTTCCAGGACGGCCAATGAGAAAGTTGTCGGGCTTGATATCTCGATATATGAGGTTTTTCTCATGGATGGTTTGGACGCGGGAAAGCTATGTATGCAAATTAGGTTTAACAAATAAGAAGTCAGCAACGTCAAGTGCTTACCATTTGCCGCGCAGCCATGCATACCGTCTTGATTGAGAACTTTCGGCCACACATATCAAAGAGGTCCTCTAGACTGGGTCCAAGGAGGTCGATTACAAGAATGTTGTGTAGTCCTTCCTGGCCAAAGTGATAAATCTGTGGTATCCCAGCTACAACAAGGTCACCAAAAGTGGGCAGGCAACACAGAGGAGAGACTGACTGCATCCAGCTAAAATGCGGTATGACCGACATTCATCTCGTAGCTGTGGAGCCTCAGCCTTCCTAGGTTCCTACAAATGTCGTTAACGATGGTGTTCTGGGAGATCCTGCTTGGGGAAAAACATACAAATTTGATAGCAACGGTTTGGGAGTTGAGGAGATTGGTGCCTGCAGGAGATGGTAAGGAATTGGAGAGTGTTATTGGTATGCCAGCAGAGACAAGCCTTCGAAGATGACACCAAAGGAGCCCTCGCCGATTTTCTTGCCCACGCGGTAATGGACACCAACGAGATTGGCTGTGGATGTATGTGGATGGGAGGACATTGGAAAGTGAAAAGATTAAGGAGAGGATTAGGGCCAAAGAGGCCTATTAGTTGGATGGAGGGACAAAAGCGACACAACGTCCTCTTCGGTTAACTCCGCCAATACAACCCGATATACAAGCCTTTACGCCGAACATCATATTTTCAAACACCTAGAACTCTTGCAACAGCTTCTAAATGGCCCTTCCCAAGTAATCGTAATCCTAGCCTGGTTGAGGACGCAAGAAGCGCAATCAGAACGAGTTTCTAAGCCGTCCCATACCCTCTGTACCTCCACATTGATAAAGTCGTGCCACCAAAACCTCCAAGTCACAGGGCCGAACTTCGTAATAAATCACGTCCCCACCTGATAATACATACGAAGTGCTATCGGTCCACATTGGCCGTGAAAAACGCTTCTGCAACCACGTGTTGTACTCGGCTGTAGCGTCATCCCTGACCTCGAAGAATCGCACTCTTCCATCCAGGACAGACTCGATCAGCTGTTAGTGCAGAATTTGTTACTTACAGCCATGCACCAGACACATTTTTTCTCCTGAGTGTTCAGCATCATTTGCTAAAGATCTCGGAAGAGTGACCAGTGGTTTGATATTAAGATGCATATCAGTCAAAGCCATGAGCAATGGACAATGTAATTTCGGATAAAGTTCATTCCCAAGTTGGAGAATCCTGGTGGGCACACCCCTCTACGCCTACTTGTATTAGAAAAGTTTATGTATAGTCCAGGGAGACCGACCGCCAGAAGGTCGGTCTCGTGCGAGATGAGGGAGTACAGATGTGGCGTTCTGTAGAAACGGTTTCAACAAACGAGTCTACGGATTTTTCAGGAACAAACTGAATCAGTATTACGACATAGGGAGATGCGCAACCACTGTTTTCACCAACCAAAACTGACTGCAGAGTGCCACCGCATCGAGGATCACAAGTTGCTCAAGGGAAATGTGATCTGCGCGACTCGTAGCTCGTGGTGGTCTACAACCACACTGTAACCGGGTATCCATGGTTCACCACAGAAAACCCCAGCCCTCGTATCAGAGATATTCTCTTTCCTGTAAATCGCTATCGCGACGCCGTGAGGGACTAGACGGACAAATAACGAAAATCCCTCTTGTTCGGAAATAAATCTACAGTGTACACTGTACACGTACCAAATATACAGACAAGGATTTCGGTATTGGTCGAGAATTTCAGTTGAGCAACTGTAACGATTCAAGATCAACGTTAACGCTGTTATCTGGTTGTTTATCATACGATCATCAAGGGCCAAGGCATAGCTCTCCGAAGTCTTTACTCGAAATGTAAGTGCCAATTTTGTTTTTTACAAGTGCTAGGGAGAGGGATATCACAGGTACAGAAAGCAAAAAGGGGATAAAGAGTACTAGAGCTGCTAATCACGCAGCGACATTAAGGTGGTACTCTGCCCATTCATGAAGATGGGCCTAGGCTATGATATAGGCATATATCCTATTACCGCAACTCAAAGCTTGAGCCTACGCGTTGTGGCTCATGGAATAGAGTCAACTGTTGATACCTGAGGTACAGAACGTTGGGATAATGGTCGAGACTAGAAGGATTATGTGACTTACGGCTCAGAGTTTCTGTGATAATAGAACCCAGTCATCTTGGCCGCTGGCTGGTTAGACCGGGCTGCGAGAGCGGGTGCTCGGCCGCTCGAATGTCGCGTAGTAGAATTGCGACGCGCCTGTCGAGCTGCCTCATACTTTGGTATCGCGTCAGAGAACGTCATCTCATCGTTCTCCGGAGTAATGGGAACCTGTTGTGATGTCGAACGGGCACTAGGGGTTTGCTGTGGAGGGGGGTTGAAGTCTACACAGATGTAGTAGAAACCTTGAAGGACAACGTATGAGGTACGCACTACGATACCATCTGCAGCCTCAACTCACCTGCAAAACTCGCACCATTGATCTCGGCAACTCGATGATTAGGCACAAGGAACCTTTCTTTCCACCTCATAAACACTATGCCCCGATCTCGATCTGAGAGCTTCATGTGTGGTCTTTTGAGTTCATCCTTGATATCATGGAAAGCAGGAAAGCGGGCCCAGTGGACAAGGTCTTCCTGCTCGGTAGCCCCCCAATTTCGTGTCAAGAAACCATATCGAGTGCCGATAATCTCCGCATCGAAGTAGGTGGTAAGGTCGGGATGGTCGTCTGTCAGGCCGCGGATACGCAGGTACCCACATAGGTAAGACGACGAGAAGTTGACATCCTATCAATCATTAGAAAAAGATACGGTGGAGCAGGAAAGATGATACATACGACAATGGTAACATCTACATCATAATTATTGCGACCGCTCTTCTGAATACCTCGAAATGACGCTCCAGGATATAGGCATTCGCTCCCATGCGACCTGACCCGTAATCGTGTGATGTCTGTGAGAGGGTGAGGGTATTGTGCGACTTGCGCATAATGACGTGGTATGCTAATGGAGGTCATGGACGGTTGTGCATGGCTTTGATGAGGTTGGATGGGTATGTTATTATTGGAGTTGTTGCATTGAATTGTCAAGGCCAAAGGTCTCTTCGTATAACTGGGGGTTGTGATAATGTTGTTGTGGCATGAGCGAAAGTTCGTTAAAGGGGAGTCCACGACCATTTCGTCGTCAAACAATTGAGGTTTCGCTATATGCCTCGTGTTTTGGTAGGTGTCTCCCTCCTCATGCAAGTGGGTTGGGGTTAAGCTAGTTGGTGTGTCGATACAAAAGATGCGAGAGTCCAATAGAACATCTCTGGCGGATAGTATATCCTCCCTGCAGCCAGTACATACGAGGACGTCGGCTTCTGGAGAGGATGGACTGTCAATAAGGTTGGAGTGACAATACGGGCAGAGCTTTGATTGGGGCTGGTGGTCAGAGAGCTGGTGGACTTGGATTTCAGGATTGTGTTCGGAGGGCATGTTCGAGAAAAGTAAAGGAAAATCGGGAACGGATGTGTGAGGAGTAAGACCTTGGACTCAGTAACTCTGGCACGTGGATCGCTTCAACACTCTCCACAATTGATACAACTCTCCGACCATTGGCCATGGTTCTCAATCGTTGCTCAATTTCTATTACTGGCTGCCCTGTTTTACGCCCCAATTCCGTCAAGCCACCCGTATCTTAAAACCGGCATCCAATCTTCGGCTTTGCTGTGCCCCGGCCCTCTCTTTACGCCTCCTCTCCTCAGTCTGAGTGACAGTTACTTACCTTTCCGACGCACCTGTCAAAATGTCAACTTCTTTTCAGCATATCACCTGGGTTCCTATCTTGCGACCTATTCAATTGTCTACTCACCAGAGCTGGATTCTTCGGGCATAACCAAACTATGCTATTCTTGTCAAGCTATTCTTGACAGGGCCTGGGACAAAAGGCAGTTCTTATGCTTCATTATTATTCCACTTACGCCATCCTGTAGTCAAGTGACCCACTAGAGAGCTCAGAGCTGCGACTTACGCAGATTGTGATTTAAGTAATTGCCTGAATACACATTTTACCCAAGTATTGGTGAAATAGTACAGGTAGATGGTATTATTGTGACATGGTAAATTCCTCTAACATCATATAAGGACGACAGTGTTTAAACGGTTCCCCTCAACTCAGTGGAGCTCTGGGCAGGCATCTTGTGATCGGATATTTGTCCTTTTCATCAGAGCGCTTCTCATGTATTGTGTTATCCTCATCATCTGCTGTGGATTCAGAGACTGTAGGGGTCGCATAGGCTCCACCAGCGCTTGCGATGCCTTTCTCAGGATCAGCAATCTGATCGGGCTTCTCAGGCTCGCCGTTCCTGACAATCGTGCGCTTTAGTGAATACTTGCGCACAAATAGGACTGAGTTTGGTCAGCATCCTGCGGAAGATGAAGTAGATAGGCGGCATATACCTAATACAAAGCTGACAACAACTATGGGCATCATCACCAGCCAAATAGTGCTGATGGAACGCGCGTATGCGTTAATCACTGCCGCTCGCGTTGTGGGGTCCTGTGGTGTGACACTCAGAAATGACGGGTTAACGCGAAAGAGATCACTTACGGGTATATCTTTGAGCTTGCGAACACTCGCACTGAGTACCCCTGGTGATGTGTCAAGAGTAACATTTGGGATCTTGGCTATTTTCTTTGTTACAGTCTGGCGAATTTTTTTCGTGGGTTAAAAGGCAAATTGCTGGAAGTGGTCGAAAATGATAACATACGCTCCCAAAAATAGCCTGGCCAATCGAGATACCAACAGTTCCACCAAGAGTTCTAGTCGAATTGGTGAGTAAAGTGTTATTTCATTTCAAGGTGGTAATACCTGATGAAACCAAATGTGGAGGTGCTCGTAGCCATATCCTTCATGGGCATGGCAGCTTGAAGTGCAATTAAAGGTACCTGAATGAGTTGCGGCGTAAGTGTATGGTAGCGCATGTCCAATGAACTTTTCGGACTTGGAATAGACAGCCAAGTCCCATCGCGGCAACCAGGGGATATACGGCCTTTACCGCACTGCGATGTTTTTGTCAGTATTTCATGACGTCCAATCATAGTACATATCAGAACAAAGAGACTTACGCTGAAGAATACTCGTCCAGCATATACATAAGACCCATTCCGACAGCGAAGACAGCATATGCTACCCACATGATAGGACGATATTGACCGGTGCGTGAAACTACAATTCCTGCTACCGCTGAGGTCAATGAACATCCAAGAGAAAATGGCAACATCCTGAAAAGTCCATTAGAACCACGCATGACACCCCTCCAAGTTGCTTACTGGACTCCTGCTCTTGTAGCAGATGCGCCCAAGACCTGGAAGTATAGTGGGAGATAGTATGCACCTGCAAAACGTGGTGTGGATCAGCGTCGGGATGAGCAGAAGGGAAACAAACTATACCAGAGAAGAAGGCAACAGCGTGCAGAAACGTCGTAATCAGGATAATGCCAGTCGTCCTTGTCTTTAGGTTCGGGACTGTGTTAGAAAGTTGACTAGTGATGATAAAAAGTTTGCATACTTGGAATAGACGGGGAGGGATGATTGGAGATCTTGTGGTATATATTTCATTAACGCCACCAAGCACGAGCAGACAGAAGCCAACGACAAGTGGGGCAATGGTCTTCGCGCCCGACCCTATCAAAAAACGTTTTAGATTCTTTTCGTGATAAAACGAGAAGGAGTTTACAGCTGTCTTCACTGAAGTTGAAACCGAGCAGCACACAAACAATCCCACTAACAATGAAACCAAGACCAATAAAGTCAAACTGGGAGACATGATGTTTGAGCGAATGCCCCTGATGAGGGTTCAAATTAAGGAAAAAGAATAAGATGGCAGCCGCGAATCCACCAGTAGGACTGTGATCGAATTTTTAGATCTCGTCCACCGAAGGTAAAGAGAATCCCTACAGGTTGATGAAGAAGCACCTGCGCGAAATTTATTAGTTCCAGTCAAGGAGTAGACAAAGATTGGATGTACTAACCATCTCCACGATACATGATCTGTGAAAACCTAGAGATGATGTGTGAAAAAAATTCTTAGCAAGGTTCGAACACACTCACGCCACCAAGTAGTGGCCCAACGACGCTGAAAAGGATAAGAAAAATGTGTATAACTCCTATAGAGATAGTCACCTTGCAATGCCCCATGTTGCTCCCAGTAAACCTCCATATTTCCCTCGCCTGGATGTGATATGTTAAGAATAGCTCGGCGGCGAATCGGAGCACATACTCTTGTAGAGGCACGATGTCGCTGATAGTAATGTTGACCTGAAGAAAGTCAGCATGCTTGTGACGGCTATTTTTTTCTCATACCAATTGGATAATTCCACCTCCTCCGATACCTTGGACAGCTCTGGCTACAATGAGCCATATCTGCATATAGGTGTTTAGATGCTTTGAAATCACGTAAAGGGCGGGATCATCTTACCATAGACTTGGCGGCTCCACAAAGAGCGGATCCCACCTACATATAGGACATGAGTAATTCTTTGAAATCCTCAGACACAATACGTACTAGAAATATAATGATGGAGGTATATAGAATGGGCTTCCTCCCTATAAGATCCGATAGTTTACCATAAAGAGGAGACAAGCTGGACAAATTTTAGTACATCAGAATTTGATCTTCGCGGTTGAACAAACCTGGCGGCAGCTAAAAGGTATGCACTAAAGATATATCAGCCTAATGAATACTGAAGTAGAAGGTTGGAAGACATGCCTTCCCACCCAGCTGTATCCTGAGCCTCCCCCTGGAAGTTGACTAACGATCGTGGGCAGCGCGGTAGCCACAATCGTCTGACGTTCAGACACAATGAGGATATATTCCAAATGGTAAGTCGGCTGAAGCCAAACCTGATCAAGGGCTGCTAAGAAAACGCATGCCATTAGGCCGACAAAGACCTAGGAAAGGTTAGTACAGATGAAGAGTGCTCGATGGACAAAGGACGCACAATTGATAATCGGTTTGTTGGTAGAACATGTGTCTCATTGCCCTTCCATGATGCGCCTGGGGTTTCCTTGATACCTGGAGCTGTATCTGCATGGCCTGTACGACTTGGGGGGCTGGAGGAGGCCATGGGAGTCAACCGCAAGGTGAGAGGACAGAAACGGTAGACAGACCTGACAGTTTTATTTAACTGCGACTCTCGGAAAAGGTACCGATCCCAGGGATACGATCGATATATCGGCCCGTGTGGATGCCGAGCCGCCGGCATTTTGCCTAGTGCCTGCACAGTGCACAATTCTCTCTGAGTCTCAAGTTACTCACTGGGAAACATAAAATCTCCTACATCCTGGCGTTTGAATCCTTCGTTCAGGCTTTCGAAAGCGGTTCAATATAGTCTTGCCGCTGATGACGCGTCAGTATCCAGTACTAATTAAACGAGTCAACTTTGCATGTGCCGGAAACACGGATCATCGATCACGGCATCTCAGGCTCCTAGCCAGCAGATGCATGACGTGCTGATCCATTCTGACTACATGTAACATAACAATTGCATGATTCTGAATCCACTCTACTTCCCCTCTGCATTCCTTATGCAGGATTAAAAACCAGTGAATATTTTAATGCTTAAGGCTTCGGAGCTTCTGAATCAAAGCGGAAAAATATTATACTTCTTACCCCAGGTAGCTAGAGCGGTCACTGTCCCAGTATCCTTGCAATGCAGAAAAAATGAACAAAACCTGAACGATTCGGAAAGCTCTTTGTATAGATTAATTACTTGTTGAATACTTACTGGGGGAGAATAAAAAGTTTGTGGACGCTGGCAAAAATTAACCGGAGACATTCTCGGGATTACCCAGACAAACCTTATCTGTGCAGATTTTCTCAGATTTCTCTTTTCACCTCTCCACCCTTCAATCTTCTTCAAAATCGTAATGACTGACAAGCCTACTCTCCCTACCTTCAAGCTCGTCCTCGGTGCGTTCTACTTTTCATATCATACCCAAATTAGGCCTCTTAACGCGATCCCTGCCTTGGTCTTCTTAATCGATATTGCCTTTTCCTTTGTCCTCTCTCCTTCCTAAACATTTTAATATTCGTTTCCTGCCCGCGATCTTCTCCTCACGAGCACAGTGGGCGATGGAGGTACCGGAAAGACCACTTTCGTCAAGGTGAGGTGCTTGCCTTACCTTTGATCGAGATCGTGTACTGATCTCGCCCCATCTACTAGCGCCACTTGACTGGTGAATTCGAAAAGAAGTACATAGGTGTGTATCTACTGTCTGCATCCATTCTCCGCGCCTTGAGCGTGTATCTTCACCCCATCGCTTCGGTCGATGGCTCACCCGTTTCTTCTTAGCCACCCTCGGCGTTGAGGTCCACCCCCTGCAATTCACAACCAACTTCGGAACAATCTGCTTCAACGTTTGGGACACGGCCGGCCAGGAAAAGTTTGGTGGTCTTCGCGATGGATATTATATCCAGGGCCAGTGTGGTATCATCATGTTCGACGTGACATCTAGAATCACATATAAGAACGTGCCCAACTGGCATCGTGATCTCGAGCGCGTCTGCGAGAATATTCCCATCGTCCTTTGCGGAAATAAGGTCGACGTTAAGGTGCGTTCTCTGAGCTTTTGAATAACACCACCTGAGCGCCATGTTTTGACAGGAACGGAAAGTTAAGACTGGTGCTGTGACATTCCACCGGAAGAAGAACTTGCAGTACTTCGAAATCTCCGCGAAGTCAAACTACAACTTTGAGAAGCCTTTCCTGTGGCTTGCAAGGAAGCTCGTCGGGTAAAAAAAATTACACTACCATTATCTTTTAGTTTCATTTATCGTGATGTCTCTTTGCAGAAACCCCAACCTTGACTTTGTTGCCGCTCCTGCCCTTGCCCCCGCAGAAGTCGCAGTCGATGCTAATCTCATGGCTATTTACGAGGCTGAGCTCAAGCAAGTATGTATTCCGTTCTACGTAACCGATAAAACATGTCCTGATTCGCCATACTCAGGCTGAGGCTGTTCCCCTCCCCGACGATGACGAAGACCTGTAAATCGACCCTGCAGATATTTTTTTTTCTTTCTTCCACCCAAATTTCATGCTGTGACGAATACATTCAATATAACACGCGAAACAGAACGAATACAGTTTACGCCACACATTCACGATTTTTCTCCTCTACAACATGGTTACTTCCCTTTAGTTTACTGCTTCTCAGTGGATGCAAACAGCAGAAATTCTAGTCGTTGAGCGCCCCATCTAAACGTTTGTATAGAACTAGTTTCTTTGGAATGGTTGCATATGGTAACATAACCCCACTGATACTGAACAACTTTTTGCCATGAGTGACGCAGACGGTTGATATCTGCTTAGATTGGGAGTAGAATTTTATACCGCTCATCGAAAATGGTAGAAGATTATAGTCCTTGACACTACACCCTAATGAAGATGCCACGAAGAACGCAAAATAAAACTGTATAATGACTTGATCAAACATCGTTGGAAGCCCGATCCTGAGCATGGGCACAACAAGGAAAGATACCTTCGATGAAAAATGTAAGCTTTGGGTGGCCGGTTAAACATAAAGAACCCTGTTAGATACCAGGAGAGCTGAGCATTACGCAAATAAAATTTGGGAAATTCTCAGCCGATCCTCTAACAAGATATCCCGTTCGTGACTAGTGGGTTTCGGGAAAATTCAGACAGATAAAAATGAAACCTTTCACATTAAAAAAAAACAGAGGGATTTGATCAAGATATGAAGGAGGGATCGGGTTTTGTATCAAAGAGTCGTGGCGTATCAAGGAGTAGTGAACGGTATAGTTTACAAGAAGTCGAAATCGTAAAGAATTTTTTGCGAAGATTCCTATTCGTTTCTGAGGAGAAAATTCGGGCCTAGCAGTATCAATTTATGATGGAGAAGCAAAGATGAACCGTGTAAATTCATGGAAGGGTTTACAAAACAGGCTATAAAGTAATTGTGTAAGCGTCACACTGGAGATCAAAACGAGTCAAGATTGACAGAACCGTGCTCCAAGATGTTCAAAATGTGAATCGGAAGAATCAGTCTAGCATGTCGAGATTCCTAAGCACGATTTTCAACATCCACCTCTGAAAGATCCTTAGGTGCGGCAGGTCGAGTTCCTCAAAGACGGACATGCGGTCATTTTCGGAGATCTTGCTGAATAAATTCAAGTTTTCGTTGGTATTTGCTTCTGCCTTCAAGAAAAGAGGCATGAGCTCTTCCATCTCTAGTGCGTCAAGTAGTACCTGTAGGCGCGTAGGAGCGGTAGTCCAAGGGACAGGGGGGTGAGTCAGGCATCCGCTCCATGGCGTTTCATGCTGGCAGTTCATGTCACTCTTGAAATTCTATGATAAAAAGACAACCAAAACCGTACCTTGCGCTTGAGCAGGCGCAGAGAAGCGGCATTCCATACCTTGCGCGAATCTAGCTCTTGTGAGGCTTGCGGGACGAGCAATGGCTTCATCTCGGAGTAAAAATATATCTTCAACAAGGGACCACCGAACACTGGTGGTTGAATAGACTCTAAGAAATCTTTGGCCCCCCATTTCATAAGGATTTCGAGGTGATTATCATTATGGATTCCAATGCGCGTAAAAAGCTCGATCACTTTTGGCTGACCGCCAAAAAGGGCGTCGATATTTGCCATTTCCGCAGGTGCCACGCGAGGAAGATGGTCGCAGAACAAACATGCGACAGGGCTTGCTTTTATTGCGCTAGAAACATCGATATTGCTAGATCGCTGCCGTTGCCCTCCGCCCAATGGTTCGGATATGGACGTATGTACCTCAAGGGGAAGACCAGTCATAGTTGTTCCACGAATATCTGCTTGTTTCAATACGGTAGATTTAGATACGACTGTTGAGCTTTCCTGGAAAAATGTGAGGATTTTGGCAGACTATTTTTACTAGCCGAGTACTGACGGATGGGGAAGGCAGGGTGTTGAAATTGCTGTTTGCGAGTACATTTTCGCTTTCGTAGTAGGTGCAAGTTCTACGAGAACTGTGAAATTTCATCCTACGAGGCAGTGGTTTACCAACATAGACACGTCGCGCTTGTTCGGTCTGTTCGACAACGGCCTTGGAGCGAAGAGTGAGGGCCTTTTTTCTATTTCTCTCTCGCCATAGATAGACGCAACGATGAACGGGCCAGTGATCATCGTAATCCTTGAGCTCCGGGAAGAATTTTGAGACCTGTACAAAATAGCCTTGAAAGTCAACGACAGCCAAGTATGTATATATATTTGATAAACCTCCTGCGTGAACCTTTGCCAGCATTCTTTATCTTGGCTTCTGCAAACCTTGCTCGCGTCAAGGATCTCGTCTGCACACTTGATGACCGTAGTCTATGGCAAGTTGAAGGTTTTTTATATCCAACAGAGCTTTGAAAATAGATAGATAGATATACCTTGAAAAGGGAGAAACGGTCATCTGTCCAACCCAAAGTCGATTGTAATTTTAAAAGGGAATAAGATGATAATGTGGTAGGTCTCGGTATCATCTATAACTTTGGAGATTTTTTCAGAAGTTCCAGAAAAGCTGTTTGAGCTGATTTTCTTTCACTCGAAATGTCTTTTCGAGTGAACACGCCTCAGGAAGAAAATTTGCAAGTACTCAGTAGGCTAGTTGGAGCTTTGCCGTTAAACTTGAGTGTTCTTGAATGAGAGCAGCTCCGGGCCCCCTGCTCCGACTTTGTGCCAAGTCAAGTTCTCGGGATCACATGATTTGTAGTGGCGCAACGAATATGTCACTGTTGAACTTGTATAGCGATTGCACTGGTATCTTTTGACATGTTACTACTGATACCACTAGGTCCCATCCACCGGCTTGGTCTTTCTGACAGCCCAAAACAAGAGTAGCCAGAAACCAGATATATCAACTAAGACAAGTTTAAATAAATCGACTCTGATAGAAGATTGGACTAGCTAACAGAAGCGATCGCTAGAAGTACGTTACAATGTTTATCATTATTCGTTTCAGGATATAGGTTTGAGATACATACCTCTTAAGCTTAGACCGTCGGTCTAGCATAGCCTCCGCCAGTCGGCCCTCCTTGCGAGCTTTTTTCAACTATCGGCTGTGTCAAAGGTGACCAATATATATAAAGCGTGTGCAAAATGCACCTCTCTCTTGTCTTCTTTCGAAGTTACAAGGCGTCCTGCACCCCACGTCTGATAAAGTTGACTGGAGATATGTTCAGAAATGATAATTAGGATTGTCAACCAAATACACTGACTTCGTGGCAGACTCGTTGATCATAGGTGTATCTGAAACACCCTCTTTCTTCTTCTCTTCCTCGTTGGCCTCCTTCTTGTACTTGCTCTGTATCTTCACCCAGAAGCGTTCCCTGAATCCAACCTTGTCACTATCCCCCCTGAGCTGCATTGTGCCGCCTGCGATTTCATCGACACTCAGATACTTTTCATATACGTTCATGAATGCGACCATTCCGTCTGGCAAGACGACAGGTGTCCATTCTTCCTGAGGGCCCCGGGCATCACGATCGGCGGATACCAGCCCATGCGAGTCACAAGACATAAACTTTCCTTCGCCAGTACCAGTACGTAGATTAACTGTCGGAGAACCAGCCACACGAGTAATGACCCAAACCTGGGAAACGTCTGTTGGCGTCCGGTCCAGCAGTTTGAGGGGTTCCTCATCGTCGTCAAGCTTCTCCTTGTCAAAGGAGTGCAAAACAATGCGATTTGTCGTAGAATTGAAGTTGATACATATAGGTGATGGGTCAGAAGGATGGATTATGAATGTCGGTCCACGGATTTCGTTCGGGGTATCTGGAAGCACCCAAGTCTCGGGATCCTCCTCCTCATCTTTACGCCTGCTCCTTTTTGAAGGCCCCGCATCTGCGTCTTCTCTTCTTCTCTTCTTCCTAGGTTTATCACCTTTGAACTTGAGCTTTGTTGAACGGACTTTATCGGTAGACATGATGGTTCCAACAAGTTAACATCAGTCTGACTCTGAGTCTAACTCTTGCTTCAGTCACGTGACAGATAAAGCCGTGGGAGTAAGCGTATCCAATTCCCTCCACCAAAAGCCCTCCCTCGTCGTGCCCGCCGTCCTCAAGAAACCCCGCCAAAATGAAGTTCAACGCCGGTGCGTAACGCCTACAATCCTTCCAGACCACCAATTCCTTCATATAAGCGTTTCATTGGTGGAATTATGTGGAGTTTTGGGTTGGATGGAAGATTGGGCCTGTGGATGGACTTGAATAATTCTGACGATTTTCTTTAGACGTCTCATCCTCTCGGCGCAAGTCTCGCAAGGCCCACTTCTCCGCGCCCTCCTCTATCCGGAGAAAAATCATGTCCTCCGCTCTCTCGAAAGAGCTTCGTGCTAAGCACAACGTACGTTCCGGGGATCTCTGCACATTTTTCCACATCTAATTTTTTCCCCACCTCCCAGGCCCGCTCCCTACCCGTTCGCAAGGACGACGAGGTCCGCATTGTCAGGGGAAAGTACAAGGGTCGTGAGGGAAAGGTCACACAAGTTTACCGTAAGAAATGGGTCATCCACGTCGATCGTGTGCAGCGCGATAAGTCGAATGGTGCCACTGCTCCTATCGGAATCCACCCCAGCAATGTGGTTATCACCACGATCAAACTGGACAAGGATCGGTAAGCCATTTCAATTCATTGGACTAATGTGATCTAAAACCGTTGAACGCAGCCGAGCGATTCTCGAGAGGAAGGCGACAACAGCTTCTGGAGATGTCGAAATGGTCGAGGTATGTTTTGCCTTGCATACACATACTACTGCAGTCACTGAAATTCCACCCAGTGATCGACACATTTCCCATCTACCCCATTGTTATGCCCTGCTAGTATTGCCATTCAAAATCATCACCATGTATCTATGCTCTCAGCACATGATATGCCACATCCACCTGCACATTTGATGGACTGAGGGAATCGAAAGGATAACACATTTGTGTTGACAAAGAATTCAATTACAGCAGTTGAGGTGCAAGGTATCATGAGTGTCCGATTACAAGTCTACGAACGGAGGCAGAATCAGAATATAACGTCATCGTCTTTACTACTCAGTAAATCGACAGCCCTTTCGCCTTCTTCGTCATCGACCTCCTGCAGAACTTGATCCTTAGCCGAAGACTCTGCATCCCTCGCAGCCGTGTCTCTTTTCTTTTTTCCTTGAACTTTCTTTAGCCTGGAAGATATTCCAGAATTCAGTATTTCGTACGCTTCATGCTCACGTACCTGAAGAATTCTTCTCGATCCATTTCGTCCAATTCGCTCATAATGTATTTGATGGTGTTCTCTAGACGGGGGATGACTATGTGTTCGATTGCGTTTACCCGTCTGTTTGTGGCACGAATGACTTCGTCGAGGATCGTGAACGCGGTCTGTAACGATGCAAGCTCCACCAGGGTCTCGATAGCCTTTGCGTAGACCTCTTTAGCTCGAAGAACTTGCTGACCACCGCGTCCTAAGCCAGTTAGATTGAAATCTATACTATCGTCAGTGGGCAAAAGGTGGTGCAGCGGAAGATGTTCACATACCAGATCCAGAAACACGATCAACCTCGAAAGCCGGGAGGACGACACCAGAGACATTCTCCTGCTTGGCCTTCACTTTGAAAGTGGCCTGCTTTGCCTGCTCCTGCACTAGATACGCAATGTCCCCAGTTGCATAGGTGACCTCCGCCATTGAAAACGATGCCAGTTGCATCACCCTACCCATCTTTCGCTTCGCCTATGACTTCGTTATTTCAGTCGGTGGTTAGAAGTTTAATTAAAACGCACCTCGTCGACCTTCCTCAAGATTGTCCGGAACCGTGTGGTGAGCGCGTCCCGTTTCTTTGCAAGAAGTGAATGCCCCGTCTGTGCGCCCTTGAGCCGCAGTTTGGTGTTCGTGAGCGCCATCCTCGTCGCGAATACATTCTCGCGTGCTCCTGCTCCAGACATCTTGGTGCGTCTGCTCAAGGTCACTGGTGAGGCACAAGGGACTACGCTGCACCGATCAGGTCAATGTTCCCGCGAATCAGATACTAAAGTTACCAATTTATCTGCGTCCGTCCAAGACGGCTCTGCAGGGGGCATAGCTCAGTTGGGAGAGCAGCAGACTGAAGGTTAACCGGATTCTGAAGGTCCCGCGTTCAATCCGCGGTGCCCCCATTTTGTGTATCTCACTATTCGTCGATCATGCTGACTATTTTTATCGTGTTCACTCTAGATCTTAGACAGGCTTAGGTACTACGCAATCGTGTATTTCCCGTAATTCTTCTCTGGGTCGAACACCTGGAATGATAGATCGATAAGAAACAGGTTTGAGGATTCAAGTTGCCAACGAACCTCCCATCTGGATGCAGGGAATATATGTTTATTCCTCTGATAATAGCTTCTCTCGACGACCTTGCCCGCGTGCGACTCATCCTTCTCTTTTGTAGCGTCCGCAAGTAGCCGTACGTCATCATGCACATCGAAGTTGAACAGAGGACCCGATTTTCCCCGCGCCTTGTTTATGATGAAGTCATAGAAAGTATAGTGCTAGTAGAAGATCGTTCAGTCAACGAAGCGCATTAGAAATGATAGTACTAAACGTGAGGTATGATTAGGTCCTCCTGGGTTGGTGATGTGATTACAGACCCTCTAGGCAGAATAACCGGTTACATACCTTGATATATATAAGATTGTCCACACTGACACCTCTCAGTTCTGGGAACTGCTGTCTACATTTCTCAAGGAAGGTGCTGATGGCGTCTCCCTTCTTACACTGTGATGGTGCTTAGAGACGCGCAGAAGTGAACTATATCTGTGCTTACTATGACGCTTTTCCGATGTCCACTTCCATCCCAGTAAGAGTAAACGACTTCGATATCCTCCTTCTTTATCATCTCCTGCTTCTCTAGCCATTCTAACCTAAGACGTTCGCGCTCTTTGCGTTCAGCTTCCTCACGTTCTCGGTCGGGGAGGAACGATGTATCGACATTGGGGTTCTTACGGAACTTGCCCCGTTTTGCGGGTGGAGCATCTTCAGATGAGTCCTTATCCTTCAAGGATCTATCATCTTCGTCGGCTTTGGAAGAGCAGTCGTCTCCCTCGTCATCTAGGGCGAACGATAGAGTGGCTTTGCTAGCTTTTTTGCGCTTCTTTATCTTCTTGATATCATCTCTAAAGGAATTCTCCACAACCTATAAGCCATCTGATATCATAGAAACCGAATGCCGGGGGAAGAGAAATAGGGAACAAGCAATGAGAACATACTTTAGCTCGTTGGACTTGGCAGCCTCTCGTGCTTTCGCCTCCTCGAGCTCCTTTCTTTTCTGCTGGAACTCTTCAAGGTGAACCAAGCCCACAGTACTATGCTTGAGAGTGTCCTCCATAGAATCATGCTGGCCGACGAAGCGGTTTGATGACGGTCGCGCCTTTTCCGTTTCGTTGATAAGAGTTTGCTTCTGGCGCTCGAAATCCTCGCGCATTTGATTACGCTGCTTGACGAGGGCATCTTCGCGTCGACCCTCTGCCTTGTTCGTTGACATTTATGCGTGGTATGGACAAGGCGGAACACAAAACAGAGCCGGGTCACAAGAACGTGACACAATTTTCGGAACTTGACCACTCGCTGTGCACCAACCCTTTGTCATGGTCCATATACTCGGAGTGAACTTGCGCGATACTCACGTCGCAAGGGTAAGCAATTGTTTGAATTATCTCAAAATTTGCTAACATGAAAGTAACAGTTTGCACTTACGAAATTCTATGGAATTGGCCACCACACCGCACATCGACTATGTGCTCGCCTGCAAATACACGACAAATGCAAAATGAAAGATCTCTCCCCCTATCAAGTTACAGCACTCGCTTCTTTTCTTTCCTCCCCCAGCACATCCATTCCGCCTCCACGATACCCCCTAGCTGAGCCAGGCTTTGTCCCACCACCACCAAATAAGTCGGTCCAAGAGATCCAGAACGAATTTAACGTGCTGAAGGCAGCACGAGAAGTCAAGAAATTCAAGCGAGCCAAGTATACTGGCGTCGCACCGAAAGCGTCGCCTGACCCACTCAAGGACCTCAAGATCGAGTCGGAGCTAAGGAGGATTATTCGGGAGAACATTGGACACCAACGGATGATTGGGAGTTACGTTGGAAGGAGGCACGCTATGCATTTACCGGTCAGAGGACAGAACACTCAGTCTAACGCTAAAACGGCCAAGAAGCTCAATCAGTTGGACCGTTGGTGAGGCAATAGATACTACCTGTTACGCTCATTCACCCAATAATGTACTATTCATTTACGGTAATCCAAGACAGACTCTTAGTCACAAATACTGGTCCAGTCGAATTATTCCTCGTCAGCGCTTGCTAGGTTTGACGAATCATATGTGACATAACGCGTCCCTCATATGTGACCTACTAATGGCTACCACAAGCAAGCAATACAAGAACATCGGCGAAGACCTTTGGAAAGGTCGGGCAGAAAAGATCGTGAGTCTAGATGGCCATCCCATTCATCCTCAAACGCAACTTTCACAGAACGCAGAACTATTCGCTTTGACATATGGAGCTCTGGTTGTGCAGCTGATCCAAGATTACGAGGACTACACCGAAGTGAACAAACAGCTCGAGAAGATGGGTTATAATATTGGGACCCGCCTAATCGAGGATTTCCTAGCCAAGAGTAATATAGGGAGGTGTGCCGACTTTAAGGAGGTGGGCGAGGTCGTGTCAAAGGTTAGATCCCTCCGATCATGTCTCTAGTTTTACAACTAATATGCAAAAATTTGTATCACGCTCTCACAACGCTAGGTTGGGTTCAAGTCCTTTCTAAATATCACACCCACCATTACCCATGGGACCGCTCCCCCCTTGTCGCCTAGACCTGATAGTGGCGCTGGGTCACAATCCTCAGCTGGATCTACATTCACGCTGACGCTTGACGAGAATCCACTTGCTGAGTTTGTCGAACTCCCAGAGGAGGTTTTGGAAGGTGGTCTTTGGTTCAGCAATGTTCTGTGTGGTGTGATACGCGGCGCCCTAGAGATGGTCAGTGATCGCGACAATTCGTATCTCATGCTAAATGCACATATCATTTTCCAGGTCCAAATGCAGGTACAGGTAGAATTCATTTCCGACGTTCTGCGTGGTGACGAGAGCACCGAAATCCGAGTCAAACTTGTGAAATATCTAGAAGAAGAAGTTCCAGTAGGGGATGATTAGGTTTATAACCAGGACTTTTGACTCACTAAATCGTGAGTGATTCTAACCAGGGCCAATCAAGCTGTATTTATCACTTACTTTTTCCTAAATGTTGATAGATACTATGGAGCGATTTGTAGCCCCTGTCAATGTTCGTGAAGTGTCAAGTGTTGAACGAAAGCCTTGAGGAAAGCACGGTGATTTTTAGACATCGATGTCTCCCACCTCCAGTCTTGCACTTTTCATTAGATCTGCGATGTACGATGTAGGTCCTTGGCATGTTTTTGGTTGATAGAAATATTCTTCAGATACCACTTTGTCACAAGAAACACATCGCTGCGATAATACAGATCTGTTCCGATATCTCGGTGACAGTCATGCCAATGAATTAAATCAATGAATGGAGCAAATACGGCACAAGCTACCTTCAAATCACGATAAAGATGGGGCTGTGAACGTCCAGATGACATGTTGGTGAGCCATGCAATTTCCATGAGTTGTGTCTGAAGAGATGGGTAGGAGGGCTCTCTTTTTTCTAGAGGTGCACGTGCGGGGCTATTTTGTTCATATCGAAGGACTCGGAGATTAAAGTAATTTCTATCCCGCAGAAATTTATGCACATTGAAGCTACCCGAACGATTAGGTATCATCCTGGATCAACGACATCCCGGTTGTGATATACCAATATACCAAAACTACGAGAAGGTAGAAAGGTGTTACTAGTGCCAATGAGCATTCAAGGAAACTACTAAAAAGAGGGGCAGATGTCGGCGGTAACTCGGGAAATGTGATTTATACCTAGGGTCAAGGGTCTATTATTTTTACGCAACGAGGTATACTGGACTCTGGGCCGTCCTGTAGGATTAACCGTAATATTGGTCCCGAACGGGAGCCATGCCAGCAATTAGATCTGGATATACCGCAATATTGTCAGTACATTGAGGGGAATACTGAAAGGTGGCCAGTGTCTTACCTGCAGTATCAAAAATACGGAAGAAATACATACTAAATCTAGCTTCTGCCAATATTCGGAGCGTACTAATGTTTGACTGCTATTGAGATAGGCGTCGGAATTCCTGACGTAAAGTAGAAAGATATTTTGTGGCGTATAGTGCATAGTAGGAATTATATCATAAAACCTACTTCAAAATACAAGTAGACATACTATATATCCCATTTTCTTGACCCGAGAGCTTAGTATATAGCGGTACACACCTACTTTTTTTAGAATAAAATAAAAATCGGAGAAGATGTCCTTCAAGGGCTTCTGAAGTCAAATAGCCTCCACGGCTGGGTATCTTTTCCTGAACATCAAGGTTTGAGAATATCTGTATTGCATATTCCTGATTTTTTCTTCTTCTTGCATCTACAGGTGGCCAAGCAAGCCGTGAACGAATCCTGCCATATATATCGACTAAACCTACGAAATTATATGTTGTGATAATTTATTGAAAAATGAAGTATCATAAGTAGAAGAGGCAGGCACCATTTGGGACTTGTGAGGCCCTAAACTACTTATACCATCTATCCTTGTTGCACTAGTTGTCGTTCAGATATAAGTTGAAATGGCGAGACAAACATCATTATCATTGGCTATCTATTTCTGTACGATGTTCAAAAAGATCAAGAGAGTAGTTGAAGAGCAGATTAACTTTCTTGGAGTTGTAATGTTCAATATTCAATCGATCACCACGGTATCTAATGTAGAAATAGAGTGACAGAGTGTATTCTAAAATTAGAGCGTGATCAAAATTTCCTCTTGACCAAAATGTCACGGCCTGAACTGGTTGCACCACCAGAGATTGTAAGCACTACTTACCAGCTATTTCTTCTGTTAATATACCTGTTTTCCCAGTATTATGGTGATATCGAGGCAAAAAAATACACGCAAAAGTAGCCTCAGCACAATCTCTGACCCCAGCCTATAATGCTAATCATACAGTGACATAGCACTCGGAATCAACAGATCCAGGCCGACATGACCTACAGAGCCTTGGAAATCTTGAATCTGCCTCCAGAAGAGCCAGCATTTCTACTGGATATCGGATGTGGCTCAGGACTGTCAGGAGAGATTTTAGATGAGGAGGGATATATATGGACTGGAGTCGACGTCGCTCCCAGTATGCTTGGTGTGTGGATTTGACCGTTCAGATGAAAACACAGCTAGACAAAGGCAGCAGAGGTTGCTCTAGAGAGAGAGGTCGAAGGAGATCTGTTCTTGCAGGATATCGGCCAGGGCTTTGGATTTCGACCGGGAAGTTTCGATGGTGCAATCAGGTATGTGACACAATTGCTCGGCCAAATTCTCTCTAAATGAAAAACTGACCTTTCTCAGCATATCCGTACTTCAGTGGCTGCTTAATGCTGAAACGTCGCATCCAACGTCGTCACCCCCGCACCGGCTAAATCGTTTCTTCACTACGCTCCATTCTGCCCTTCGCAACCCTTCTCGAGCTGTCTTTCAGTTTTATCCCTCATCAGACGATCAAATACAGTTGATCACTTCAATTGCTCAAAAAGCTGGTTTTGGCGGAGGTATTGTCGTCGATTATCCGAATTCCAAAAAAGCAAAAAAAGTGTTTTTGTGCTTGTTTGTGGGCGGTGGAGGTTCGCAACAACAGATACCCAAGGGCCTGGAGGGTGAAGAGGAGGAGGATAACAGGGTAAGATTTGAGAGGCGTCGGGACAGAGAACGAGGGAAGGCAAAAAGCGGAAAGAGGGGGAGCTTGAAGGATCGGGACTGGATATTGAAGAAAAAAGAGGTAATACGAAGTATACCTTCCGAGCGCTCAGATCTGACACATTGCCCCCGCGTCCCAGCTGTACCGCAAGCGCGGCAAGGAGGACGTTCCACGCGACTCCAAATATACAGGTCGGAAGCGGAAAGCAGTGTTCTAACACCGAGTTGTATTATATTTCGTTCCTACAGATTACTTGCTATATTCGTTCAGGACTAAAAAGCTCGGAGCATCCTGCTACCGCATCCCTGGCATTGTTCCTAATGAACAACCCTTGCAAAGCGGCCATACTGACTCTCTTGCCTGACTTCCTGTTTGCGTCCACCATTTCCTCTAACACGTTGGCAAGACGTTGCACTTCTTTCTCCGGTAGATCGTCACTGCCCCCATAGAATCGCGTGAACAAAGTTTTGGCCTGAACTGCAGTGGAGTCACCGATCAACTCAGAAACATCCACACGTCCAGGGCGAATGAGCGCAGAATCTAATTTCTCGACGTGATTAGTCGTCATGAATATAATTCTCTCCTCCCCAGAGGCAACACCATCCAGCGCATTCAAGAAACCAGAGAATGTCACAGATGATTGATACCTACGTGCCTCAAGCATAAATATGTATTTTAGACGTGATGAATTGCAAGTAATTCTCTCACCCATCTTCAGTAGTTTGCACCCGCTTGTTGAACGCAGCATCTACATCCTCGATCAAAACAAAACTCCGTTCTGGGGCATTGGACAGAAGGTGATTTAGCTTGTCGTCTGCGAGTCCCCTTTCAGACAGATTTAAGAGACAGATATCGTACGAGAGCGATCCTGCCAAGGCCTGAATGAAGGATGTCTTCCCCGAGCCTGGAGGGCCATGCAATAGGTATCCCCGGCGATAGGGAATTCCTTATATGAAAAAGTCAGATACCTCCAATATCATCAGTTGGCAGCATACCTCGATCAGCATACCATTGCCTTCGTTGGAGGAATGCTTTCACATCTTGGACTATTTTTTCACCAACACCTGGCTCCAAAACAACACTTTGGAGTGGTCGCTTTCGGCGCGGTTGTCCGAAAGGTTTCCATTCGATCCCCCAGGCAGTGTGTATCACGAGCTTCCCTTCCTGTCCTTTCATGGCTAGATCGCGAGCCTCAGAGAGTAATCGAGGAAATAGACTCCTGTCTCGAGATAGTGTGGTGAGAGTGACCGTCTCCCATGGTACTCCGGACATGAGCTGCATAGACCGCGTTTCTCGCTCACGTTTAACCTACCGAAATGCATCAGTTCAGAGAACCTCAGAGGGACTAAGAGGACGGACCTGCATCCAGGCGCCTTGGTACTTGAAGTAGTGTGTACCTGGTCCGGCAACAAGCTTGAAGAGGGCAGACGAACTTCCGTTCTTACGTTGCTCTATCATCGTCTCTACACTGAGCTGGTGACTCCGGACCCATGGCGCTGAGCGAGAAGTCTTCGCGACAGAATTTGCCTGGTTCGCCATCCATTCCAGAAACCACTCGTACGCCCTATCTTTGTTATTTATCTCTAATGTAACAAGCATACGCCTCCGGAGGGTGGTTGTCCCAAGTACCAACCCTTGACGCATTACAGTCAAACCAACACCTAATCCCTGAAGAATCCTATATCATTTTCATCAAAAAGAAATATAGGGTACCTACCATAAGACCAAAACCGGCTTGAAAGTAAGGACTGTACATGTTCGGCCTGTGAGCGGATGGAACATTGACGAAAATAGACACACTTGTCATGAAAGAAGCTTTCTAGGAAGTTGGCTCCAGAAGGGGAGTCTGCATTCAGGACAGAAGTGCCAACAGTAGGGGGTTGCACTACAGTCACCGGTACAGTGACTGTGTCAGGCATGGTGAAGGTCGCTTAAGTGCCAGTAGTAGTGAACCGGTGGATATTGATAATGTTGGGTGGAAGAACCGGAAGATTTTTAGCCTTGGGGTAGACAGAATTCCGGGTTTTTCGTGCACTTCCAAGCAGCTGGGTAGCCACTGGCAGACGCGTCGCGTGTCTTACATAAATTTTCTCGGTCACGTTCAATACATGGTCTCCTTTGACTCTTGAGCTTGGACTCTTAAGTAACAGCCAACGTTTGTTTTGCCTCTGTATAAAAATCGCCATGCATTTACGGGAAGGTGTTACAGAGGCGTACGCGATTCTGGGGTTGGAACAGGTGAGCCCAGTCCTTCTCATGTAGAAACTAGTCTCATAATCTTACTTCAGGGGTCATCACTGGAGGAGGTAAAAAGCGCATACAAGCAGGTTCGGGTCAAATTTTTCTAATGAATTGAATTCAGCTGAAGAATATGTTGGCCAGGTTGCCCTACGCACACACCCAGACAAGAATCCCGATAATCCTAGTGCCACTCAAAAATTCCAGAAAGTCAGCGAGGCGTACCGCATTCTTTTGAAAACCCTCGACAGGAGTAACGAAGCAGATGATTCCGATTCTGAATATGAGTATGGTGATTATGAGGAAGATGATGGATATATGGATTATATATACATGTGAGTATCTTCCCTTCCTATTTTGTGGTGCTCATGGATCCCACTGTAAAGGCGACTTTACGAGATGCTGATGCGTGGTGAAGCACACGCGTTCTATGCTCGTCAGTGTATACCGCTGCCCAACACATTGAATCTCGTAATCAACCGTTTTTTCGTAGGTGCTCACCGCCGCCAGAGACCAAAAGCAGAGGAAGAATCGAAAGAGCAATATGAGGCCCGACTTCAAAGAGTCCTTGAAGAACAAAGAGTGGCGGAGGGACGTCGTCAGAGAGAGGCCACAGAACGCAAGGCGAAAATTGAAAGAGAACGCGAAGAGGGTATGCATCGGACTTGAATCACGAGTGTCCTTACATTGACGGTTGGGATAGCGCGCAAGGCCGCTGAAGAACGCCAAAGACTCAAATTACTGAACAAAAGGGCAAGCGCGAAATCCCAGAGAAAAAAAGATGAAGAAACGATCCGTTTGCGGCGAGAACATAGTCAATTAACACGATCTGCCGTTTTCGCCGCAGCACGTGCTGGTGATGCAAAACAAGTCGAAAAAGCTATCTGGGAGGGCGATGTCGATGCTGCTGGTGGAGAAGTGAAAGACGGATGCCAGGAGTATGTGTCAGTCCAACCTACCGACCCACTGGAGACTCTTCTACACATTGCTGCGAAGAGAGGGGATATTCACCTATTAAGATGGCTGGATGGACATGGTGAAAAAGAAGTTTTTTCGTCAAACTAAGAACCCTATTCTGACACCTTTTTAGGCGCTGAGCCAGAAGAAAGAAACACAGCAGGATTTACTGCCTTCCATGTGGCCTTGCAAAATGGTCACATTTCCATGGTCACTTACTTCTTTGACGAACATGCTCCTGGAGAGGATACACAGGGCCTCTATGATACACCACTTTCTACTTCGTTACTCTCCCTCGCCGTGGACTCACTAGAACCTGAACTTATCTGGATGATCCTGGACAAAAAACTTGCCATTGAGCACGAGATAGGCGCGTCTTGGGATCGCGTCAACTCCCAGGAATGGATAGACTCTGCGAAGACGAAAATTGGTGCCGAAAAAGTTCATGATATTCAAGAATTGCTCATCCGCTATGGAGAGTATTCGCAATCCCCTCAGGCCCATGCATGTAACGACAGAGTTGCTGAATCTTCATCGCAGAAACCTCCTACTAGGGCTACTGGATCCCGTGACATGAAAGATACGCTCTCGGCAGACCAATTCCACGGATATCGTCGGGGACAAGGGCTTGGGCGCGGGCACGGGCGTGGACGTGGACGTGGACGAGGTTCTACGATATCATCTTCAGCAATGCGGTGATTCTTCACCTTCGCTGCTTTGAAGATCAATCGAAGTATATACCCTTCCCCTATTTTGATGGCTCCTTGACGGCCGAATGAACTGTGATCCAGACTCACCTATACCTCTATGCATCCCACACATATTATTCATTAGGCTCCTTATAACGCAGATACTTAAGACAAATACTATTGGCGATAGACTACTGAATTTCCTTCTAAAACTCATTGTATTTTAGAGATCCATTCTATAATTTAGTGACTTACAAATGTAATAAAGTTGTGTTTGGCCAAAGAGTCACGTCCAAACAATACGCTGAAACCCAACCACCAGCTGATATCCACTCCAATATGGGTAGACTCGCAGAAATGCAGCGCAAGCTCTTAGAGGTTTGTATATTTAATGATATATCCCTTTCCCGCTAATAATGAAACAGCAAATGATGGGCCCAGAAGCCATGGGTGTCGCCAACGCGAATTTGGTTTGGTCTGATGAAAAGGTATGCAGGAATTTCCTGTGTGGTACCTGTCCACATGCGCTATTCACGAATACGGTACGTCACTCTTCCTTTCATGCTCAATATTTATAACTCGACTACCTTCCGTTGTACAGAAAATGGATCTTGGTGCATGTCCCAAGTCACATACAGAGCGTCTG
The DNA here is from genome assembly GCA_018282025.1 of Sphagnurus paluster. Classification (NCBI taxonomy): domain Eukaryota; kingdom Fungi; phylum Basidiomycota; class Agaricomycetes; order Agaricales; family Lyophyllaceae; genus Sphagnurus; species Sphagnurus paluster. The sequence continues at coordinate 38,616 of JABCKI010005771.1, forward strand.
AAGACGGAATACATTGCTGCGAAGGAGGCCAATCCCAACGACCCCATTTTTAACCGCTTTCAGATGGAGTATGAGTCGAACATTTTTGCGTTCGTAGACGAATGTGACCGCAGGATTCGCGCTGCGCATCGCAGGCTGGAGAAAACACCAGAAGAGAATGCCAAGACAACAAACTTGGTTCGTGTCAAACATAGTTATGTTCATTAATTTTTGCTCGACTAAATCATTTATCTTATAGATGAGGGAGATTGCTGAGATTGAGTTGGCCATTCAGGGAGGGACTGAGAAGATAGAAACTCTCGGTGCGCTGAATTCGTGGGGATTCCGGAAACTTACTGATAGTTCTGATCTAGGTGAGCAAGGAAAGGTTGACGAGTCAATGCGGGAGATGGCGGCCATCGAGGCGTTGAAGAGCGAGAAGGCCGAAAAAGAGGTGCGTACTCACTATTTACTTTGTGTGATGCTCAAGTCGTTCACTATAGCGAGAGCTTCAACAACTTACTGACACGTCAGGCGCCTCGGGACACCAAAAGTTGCGAGTTTGTGATGTTTGTGGTGCCTACCTTTCTGTGCTTGACTCTGACCGTCGACTGGCCGATCATTTTGGTGGCAAAGTAAGTTTTACAACAACTGTTTTTCACCGATTTAGGGCTCAAAGGCCGCGTGCACAGATGCATCTGGGTTACCATGAGCTGCGCAACATGCTTTCCAAGTTTAGAGAAGAGCGTGAGAAACGGAAGATGGCCCCTCCAAGCTCAACACCAGCGCCTGGTGTGACCGGCAGTGCTGCGCCCACTGGGACTCCCTCTCGTGGTGGTGACCGTGGAAGTGATCATCGGTCAACGCGTGGGGGAGAAGAATATCGTGATCGGGAACGAGGTGATCGGGATCGAGGGTACGAGAGACACTCATCGTCTCGATACGAGTCAGTGTCCAAGCTTCGCGGGTATCTCGCGGTTGAAGTAGCTGACGTTTTTCTTCTCAGTGAACGAAGGAGAGATAGAGACCGCTCGCGAAGCCCTGGGAGGAGGAGATACTAGGACAATAACAGTACTGTACGCAGTAGTGATCCTGGTATTGTTTTATTAGTCCATTGTCCGGTAACCTAGCATTTGCTAGGTAGATTTCTTTCTAAGTAGTGAATCTGAGCGATCGACGCGAGGTTTTCGGCTGGAGACAGGCGTCAGCAACGAGGCAGATGCCCTGGCAAAGACCAAAGGGGACTGAATGTGAGATGTGCTCAGGACGGTGTGACTGTCACGACGGTTCACGGAAACGGACCTTGAGTGAGTGCCTTTAGAGCCCGACTTTTACTTAGAAGCCAGTGACTGTGGGCTGCTCCCTTCTACTCCTCGCTGCGTACCTCGTTCTCCTCGCCCTATTCCCTTCAGCCTATTCCCTCCATTCCTATCGCACGCACTCCTAATTCAACCAACCTTCGCCTCACAAACCACTAAGTCAATTCAGCCCAAATTCCGTATTCCTATCCCCTTTGCTTCTTCATTCTTACTTTCCCGGCCCCTCGAAATCGTGCGTATACAGAGTGCATCTCATTCGTTGCTCCCCAACGTCTCAACATTAACTCGAGATCGCCTTGTATCCTTATCCACCTTCTCGAATCGATCGCCGTGATCCTAGTGTCATATTAACGCCCACTTCATCTTCTATTGAGCCCTTATAAACGGCTTCTCTTCTGTCCTGTGTGTTTACTGGTAGGACGATTGGATCGTTGTTTGTCTTTCGTCATTCTACAATGGGTACGGTGCTCTACCATCAAGACATCCAGAATGGGGATACGGGCGCAATGGATACAACGCCTATCATGCAACATCCTAATGACATGCCGCCAAATTTTATACCAACATTATTGCCAAACTCCCTGCCAGCATCTTCTGTGCCCCCTCAATTGATGCCGGAAACCTCTCCTGTCTTTCAAACTATAGGCGACCCTTCAATAATCCTAACTACTTCGATGCATGCGCCCATGACAGAAATGGTACCATCTATGACCCCAATGGAAGTCGGCTCGGCGCCACACATTGGACCGGGTCCTCCTGGCTTCTTGCCTGATCTGGCCGAACCCTTCATAATTCCGCCACCAACATCTGACAATGCTATGAACCTGACGGATCCTCATCCTTTGTCTGCTTCACCACCCGCTCAAATCCCCTCACCCTCTATTCACGGCACTGCGTCTTCGTATAGCGTAGGTGTAACGTCGTCCCTCGAATCTGCCTTGGATCAGCCGGGCGTTGTACTACGCCGTAGTCGAGCTAATACCTCAGTTTCTCCACTCCCTGTCCCTCCAGGCTACATCGCTATATCTCCGACGGCGGTCGGTATGCCATTTCTTCCTCCGGAGGTAATTATTGCCAAGCAAGCTGAGGTTTCTCCTAAGGCTGAGGCAGAGTCTGTTGTCGCAGTCGAGAACATGCTAGAAGAGTGCGCCTTTTTCTCTTTCGTTAACTACTCTCGGATACTTAATTGTAATTAGCATCGAACAAACCGCTAAACATGCGCGTGCCATTTTACACCAGCGGCATGATATGGCGACAGGATCAAGTATTGGCCTCCTCAATGAGCGTATATCCCAAGTCACGCAGAAGTTTGCAGGATTAGTATCTATCTCGTCGGCTTTGGCTTCTACATCATATACAACACCACTGCAGTCTCCTGGAATACTCGTTCACGAACCCAATGAAAGTCCACTCTCTTATCCGCCGTCTATGATTTCCTCGACGTCGCCTATGGATGTAACTGGCCCAGATCATCTTGCCGTCTTGGACCACCCGAGAAAAAGATGTGCTTCAGAGCTAGAAGAGCATCGAAGTGTCAAAGCGCCAAAAAGAGAACCTCAGGATGATATCCCTCTAATTCCCTTCGGCGACACCACATCGACCGTTGCCACAACACCCTTCCCTGCGGCTCCCATTCCCCTTCCAGGCGTGAGCATCAAGTCCCAACCTGCCTCCTCTCGACCACCAACACCTCCAACGTTCTCTCCGCACGGTCCGTTCAGTAGCCTTGTTAAGGGATCTACACCAAACGGCTTTCCATTCCCCCCATCTGCCTCCTCATCAGTTGAATTTGCTCCTAGTCTGACTACTACCATTAGTACCATGACCCCAACGTTTCCTGGAATGCATGGCTCGTGGTCTGATTCCGTGGTACCAACACGACATCACCACTCTTTGTCTGCGGGTTCCCTTTCTGGATCGATTCTACCTCAAACACCACCAGTAGTATCAAATTCCATGGTTGATCCATTCACCACCGCGCAATCCCCACTTCAGGCGATCCCATCCATCCCCACTACCATCAGCCCACCTATCGGGAGGATGTCGCGTTCGGGCTCCATTAACGGTATCCCCGCTCCCTTTTCTTTTGGCTTTATGGAAGCAACGACAACCAGCTGGTCCAATGGCCTTGGAAAGAGAAAGCCGCCGCCCACAGCACCGGTAAATTGGTTTCCGGCTGTTGAAAGTCAGGTCTCTGGGACCTCATTGTCGCCCGCATCGTCTTCGGCATCGGACCGTCCCCTAACTAGTCGGGTTTCCAGTACAGCACAGAGTTCGCCTGCTGAAGAAGACGACGACGATGACGACGATGATGACGATGACAATGAGAGTATTGTGTCTAAAAATGTCCATCATGTGCGTCATCCCTGGGAAACCACGGTTTAAAAATAGCTCATGTCATACTTCTGCAGTCGGGTGATAGTCCAGCTGGTCCTTCCGGAACCGACGTCCCCCAGGAATATCGAGCTGAAGTTGACCGCATCTTCTTCGAATACCTCAACAAAATATGTTCCAACTGTAAGTTGTATAGCATGGGCTCTTATTTCTTGCTCATAATTCTTGCCTAGTGGATGCGACGGACTCCAAGGGGGAGCCAATCCACCAAACATTGATGGCGAAAAAAATGCAACGATTGGACGAGTCACCAGACTTCCGCCCATTCAAATTTCGTATCCAGGCATTTACCATGGCATTTTTGGAAGAGGTATATATCACCAGTTGTACCCCCTCATATTACTTCCAACTGATATGCGAATTATCGAATTTCAGCTCGCAAGGTGTGGATATCCAGAAGATAAAATTCCGATGAAGAAGGTGTATTTTATTGTTTTTATTTATTTTATATTTACACTTTTGACCTTCATGTACTTCCCAGATTCGAAACTATTTATGGCGACAACAATATATCCTTCGGTTCAATGAGGATGGTAAGAAGGCCAAGTCGAAAGGAAACCACATCTGGAACATCGAGGCGAAGAAAATCGGCGAAGGTAAATGGGAATTTCGTCCGTTCCACCGAAAACTCGCAGGCGCGCCTCCTCCAGTTGCCTACGCTGGACTGAAATGGACATGGACTCCTCGTGTATGGGATCCGCAAGCTTCGTGGCAGAATGTTCCTGTTGAATATAGTTCACCTTCACTTCCCTCTTGGCTACAGTGGAAGGATGACGTTCTCTCTGGGATACCTCCTCCTGATGCTGAGAGCTGCAGAATCACCGTTATAGCAAAGGTTTGTATTACGACTTGATCTATCTGTTTGCATACTTAGACCCCATTGCTAGTTCGTGCTCGACGGGCAAGAAGGACAACTCTCTCATACCTTTCAACTTACAGTAGCGCCTGTTAGTTCCATTGAAGCAGCCGTTGCTTCTCGTTCTCGGCGACCTTCTCTGGCCGGTGAGCCTCCCAAACGGAGCACCAGCGATTCTGTCTTATTCCAGGCGGGGCAACGGTCAGTCCGTTATGCTTACACTTTGCTTTCACAGAGCTAATTACTTGGCCATCTCCTCTTAAGAACAAAACCACGACCCATGCCAACAAGAAGGGCCTCCCCCGAATCTCCAGATACTCGTGTAATCCGCGTACTTCAGAGTGTCGCGCAGCGGGTCACAGAGGAAGCACATACCCAATTCGTTTCTGCATCACCCCCCAAGGCAAGCGAGTTCCAAGAGCTTGTTAAACAAAAACAGGTGTTAGAGCACACCGTGGACGCTTACGATAAGGCCATCTCCCGCTCTGGAGATAACCCCCAACAAAGTCGCCTTCTCGCAGTTGCAGCACAGAACGTCGTTGTGCAGGCGGCACATACGGTCATCGCAGACCGGACTGTTGCCAGTGGCGGGATTCCACACCAGCAATCTGAGACGGTGGCGATAAAGAGTGTGACTGTTACAGAGCTGTCTGACGCCACCCAGGGGGCGATCGCGGCTGCCGTAAAACAAAAGGGAAAAGATTCAACCGAGGTCGATATCATGGTGGCTGCGACATCCATCCTCAAATCACGTACAGCAATCGCTGACCCGGTACCTGTTGTTCAACCGCGGCCCCATCCCAGCGTATCGCGATTACTGCCCAAGACCCCTTCTTATCCTCTTTCCTCCGTGTCTGAATATGCGTAAATTTTCCTGGGCTTTCTTTGATGCTGCCTAATGTAGTGTTTTTGTTCGGGTCGTATACATGGGACTCTTTTTGATGATTGAAGCTTTTAGCTAGCCCTTTATCGTGATGATTTAAACGGGTGTATAGATGCACTAGTATGGTACATGATGGGTTATAAGGAATATACATTATAGGACAGTGTCGCACATTTCACAACTAAGTGCGTGCGCTCCATTGGAAAATGTACAAACGCCGCAAGACTTTTCTCCCCCGTCGGCTCTAGGCGGTGTGGAACTAACCATCCGATTCAGAGATCCAGAACCTCCAAGAAGCGTACCCCCGAAGCCTCTTTCTTCAACGATGGAATTCCCCCTCACATCTGCATCGGAATCAATCTCAACAACTTCGTTCTCCTGTTTCAAGTCCAAGGTGTCATACGCAAGTATCATCAGGGACTCTACCGTCACCTCATTATCATCAAGTTCTTGGCCATGATGGAATAGTCGTTGGCAAATCGTCGGGACATTCAAAATGTCTTGTATCTGCCAACATTAACGATTAGAGTAATAATAAAGCGGAGGGTTATCACCGCACCATGACCTTGATTTCTTTGACGGTAGTTGATTTGAATACAGTCAAGCGTCGCCTCTCTCCGACCTCTTTCATTAAACGCAGACGCCTTGATTGACGGGCTCCCACTTTAGAGTAGGTTACAAGGCTTTTTTTGGAGTCCTTATCTGGATCGGGTGGGGGTTTGGAGCCTTCCAAACAAATGATGATTTCCGTCGAAAGCCAATCTGACCTCCTGAATGAAATCGACACGTCAATTTGTAGAATTCAAAGAGTTCATCTACCCTTACTGTTTCGTTCGGCACTCTGTACAAATCTGAATTTCGTGAGTATATTTGCTTTGAACATCTCCCTCCTGAGGCTGCTTTTCGATGGTAATTAAAGGGCCACTTGGATAACTAAGTGTTGTTACTCGATGTTCAATGTCAAGAGAAACTAGCCCTCACAAAGTCTCCAAAATATTCCAGTCACTTCGTTTAATGACCATGGCAGATACCTCCAAGTCTGTGGGACAGTTAGGGTCCAATAAAAGCATACCATGCTCGCACAAAAACGACGTGTTCTCGATGATCTCAGGCCTACGACACTCAGTTGGCCTATTAAGCCACTGCCTCCAGGCTTTGGCGAATTCGACGGGTAGGAGAGCACAAGAAACACCTTGTACTATTGCCATATCCCCTGAGAGTATGCTATCATGCAAGTCCTTCAGTTTCGCCTGGGTAGCTGTTAGATTACTTCAAGAAAGCTAGCAACAAAGTTGTAAACCTTTTCATCTTCAGCTTGTTTCCGAACTTCTCGTTTGGTCTCCTTGGATATGTGAACATTGGCGTCGCAGATAGGGCAGAGTTCGGAGCTTGTCGGCAACGGGTTCCAAGAGGGATATAGGGTTTGCAATAGCTTCACTGCCTGTAAATTGACGGATGAGCTCATTGCAAGTCGCCACGACACTTTCACTTACTTCTGCAGATATCCTGCGACGCGATATGGCATTAAGATTGAGACCGCCATGTTCACAAAGAACGTCAAATGCAAAGTCTTCAGAATCAGGAGCGGGATCACCCTTGGAAGGGACATGCATTTTTGGTTTGATCAGTCTCCAGTCTACGGGAACTATATTAGGGATTTTCTTGCAAACAGAGTAGACAACATACCTTTGACCCAGGGTTTCGATAACCAAAACCCTTGACAGTCAAAAGTAATTTCTGAGATCTGGTCAAATTGTGCAACTAACCGCGGATGTTCAATTTGATACAGCCGCTCTAGGCACAAGTTAGTCAGAGAATATTTGTATGTAGGTCCTCTAACCCAAGAAAGTTTCCTGAACGCATTCACGACAAATGTTGGCATCCGTGAGATTGGGTTCGAACTGCCAGCCAGTATTCTTTGTAATATCCAGATATGCCTGCTAAAGAATTGGAAAAGTATTCATTATTTAGTCTAATCATCAGATGGTCTGTTGCGAGTACGAACACGACGGATACGTTTAATGTTGCCAGACTTGTTGGGATTAATTTCCCCATGTATACAGATGATATCATTGCATAAAAGGTGTTGTACTAGAGGGTCTTGGCCCCGTTCTTCTTGAGCGATAATATTGGCCGATTTTTCTTTGAGTTGTGAAAGCCAGGCCGACAATGCCTGGCGGCTAACAAGGAAGCAATCCTGTACATCATAATTTACTATTCATACAGTGACTGAAGCAATCTAAATTGCACTTACTGCATCAACAGACTCAACATTCCACCTTTCATAGATACTCATTACCTTCCTTCGCCTCTCTTGGAAACGAGCTTTGATCCAACTTTGCCTGGAAAAAAAGAGTGAGGACCCTCACGGAAGAGCAAAATAAAACAAACTTCTTAGCATATGAATCACATGCCTCATCGTGGGCAGCATTGAGTGAAGCAACGACAGCCAACGCATTTGACGGCGGGACGGGGATAGCATGGCTTGGCTGACCACCACGAACCAAGGAGTCATTCATGGGATCTGATACCTTTCGGGCGTATATAAGCATGTAGGCATCCTTCGAGGAGATCGTCCTGTAGCTATATCTTTGCGCAAAGTTTGAAGAGTAAGATAAGATAATGGCGTACTCTGTTCTACTTATCGCTTTCTTGTCGTTTGATGGTAGGGGTCCAGAGGCACTGCGTAAATTGTCCGAGTTACGATTGGATTAGAAGTATGCATCGGAAAGGCGCACTTCTCTTCATCACTTTCCACGCGTCGTCGCTTTCTCGCATCCATTCGATTTTTACGGCTCAAGGCTCTGTAACAAGATAAGCGATAAATAATGGCATGAAAGAGAAACATACTTTTCATCGGAATCATCAACGTCAATAACTATGGGTTTTCGCTTTGAAGTCTCACTCAATGACTTCATCTTGGTAATATTCTCATCGTTAAATTGGAACCAAGAATTATTTCTATATTCCAATTCAGCTCCACCTTGTCGAAGTATCGAGGGAGATGCCGAACGTTTTGTCATACACTTGTGCCTCGTAGTGCCCATGGTAGGCACTAGAACCTTTATGGAGCAAGACGCCACGCAATTCATAGATATTGTTGTTCGAAGATTTCAACTCGTCCCCTTGACAATTTTCGCCTCTTGACCCCAGGAAAGGATTCATGTCCAACGTGGTAGGAAACTGGACCGAATGTTTGGATTTCCTGCGTTCCATAGTAGAGAGATCATATATAAAACGGAGGAGAGAAAAGTGCAGAACTGGTGGCAGTTGCTTCAACTCTGTATATCGTGTCGCATCGCGAAGTGTTTCGCATTGTGAGCATAGATATCTATGATCGGCGAGAGGTCAACTAAATTAGGCCCGTTATTACAAGAACCTACGCACTGATTATCACCTGACAGAGTCTCGGCATGAAGAAGGGCTTCTATACGGTCCTCGAGCGTCGAATTGTTCTGGATGATATAAGTCGTATGCGAGAATTAGCTAGTAAGGGAGATTTGACCTTGAGGTTTATTTCAATCTCTAAAAAGTCAGCAACTCTCTCAGAGCGATACTTGCAATGATTACAAATAGTCCCGTATACTTGTTTGCCTTGAAACTATTAGGGTGTCACTTGAGACTCGCGGAATGATTAAGAGATCGTTACTTGGTCTGTTACGAGAGACTTGACTTTTGGATTGGCTTGCTTCTTGAATTCTGCATCGAGGTGGGACATGAATAGCTTCGAGAATCTGGTAAGTGTCAGTGTCGCTTCAAGAAGCATGTTGCGATAATTTACTCTTGTGCATCTTGTTGCTCGGTTGTGCGGAGCTGTAAGCTTTCTACAAGCTTAGCCGGATTAAACGAGCTTTGAGTGCCTTCTTGTAGTGCAGCGAATGTGACTTGGAGTTGAAAAATTGGGGAATCCTAAAATTGAAGGGACATTTAATGAGGCCTAATGAAAGGTGCAAACCATTGACCTTGAATTTTGTATCCCCATCGTCTGATGGTTTGCAATCATAAACCCCAGTCCTAAAGGTGAAGTCGCGGAACCACACCTGGAAAAAGTTGAATTCAAATTCTCAAGGTTTGATCAAGTATTACTGACTTGAAGAGAAGCATTTGCATAGCATGTTGCCCCCAGGTTCTGTTTTAAACAATGAAATATAGCACAGCCGAAAAGGACGGGAGCACACCTTCAAGCCCACAGGAAAGTCTGGTTCTCTAGCTTCGAGAGAAGGATTGTCTTCAAGGTCTAGGGATTTCATAAAAGTCTCCAATGCGTCTTCTAAACTATTTTGTCAGAAAATGTACATATAGCCCTTAGATACGATGCAAACCTTCGTCCTCCCAGTCCTCCTGACCGAGATAGTTGAGACAGTGGGGATTCAATTTACAAGTCTTGCGGTCACATGAAAGTCCTCGGTCATCATCAGATATGATAATAATGTCGTCGTCGATTTCGCCACCTGCGACGGGTAGCGCATGCTGGGTCTGGGTCTGGGTTTCTTCATCTTTAAGCTTCGCAGTGGGGATCCGGGCGTATTTGTTTGGACAAAATGGGTTTTTATTCCGCTTGGAAAGGCCACAGCAGACCAACAGGTGTTCAGGAGTAATATCCTCAACTCGTACGACCTCAGTGCCAACCCAGCCCCAAGAGGAGGAGTGATTGCCAGGAAGTGCGCTTCGTTTGAGCTGTTCTCCGGGAGCTAAGCCTTTAGAAGTCAAGGAGACGCGTCGCTTTCGCTTTGAAGGCATGATAGAGCCTCGAAATGTGCAAGAAAACAGCTCAAAGTTTGTAGCCGGTGATATAAAGACGCGTGACTTGCCACTGCTAGTATTGGCGTTGACTTGTTAGGCTGCGTTCGGACTCAACAATGTGGATTTTGATGCCGCATTTTCGCCCATATTTGGTAGCCCAGATTATCATCACATGCTCCCGAGATCTCGTGCGTAGTGACACTTTGTGACCATCATAAACGGCATACGGCCATCATCGATCATCAATCAGTCTTGTCCATATCAGCGTTGTCGAGAGAGGCTGCTCGCGGTTTCGCGTGGATTGGGCAAATTCTAAAACCCCTTGCACACCCAAAAACATGGAATAATGATTCAATTGCAAAGAAACAGCGTGAAGGGATAAATACATGGTCATTTTTTATTCTATTTAAATAAAAAAAAACGTCCTGGTGACGGTGGCAGCTTTAAACCGTATTCTTGAATGTGGACTCAGCCGTAAGTAATAGATAAAAATTCAACGAAGAAAAAGGGCCTGTTCGGCTCCCCAGCTCCAGCTGAAGCTGTCTGCCAAATTTCAAGCTCCGGGAAACCCGAGGCCAGATTCCCAGGCTTCGGCAGAACAAGGCTGTCACATCGATATATTGACTGTTTATCGTGCTGTGCGTCTTAGCCTCAGCATTGGTCACTGTCAACAACGGTGAACTCGTTAAACTCATGTTTCCCGGCTTATTGACTGGGCGCTTTCTGACTTCTATCACTTAAATCTTATCCGAAGCCCAAAATGTTGTGCATTAGGGATTTCGACCAGGAATTAAGTTCAAAAAGTGGCCCCGACTTTAGAGGGCGGGATGCGCGCAACAGTGAGCAACCATGCACAGACGATGTGGCTGATCGCGGCACATGGCGTTGATTGATTTATCAGCGTGACGCTGATGTGACAAAGCTGGAGGCCAGAGCGTAAGCCATTCCAGAC